>LFZO01001607.1:0-10392 GCA_001578225.1 Pseudocercospora musae | reverse complement strand
TACCTTAGGATGTTTCTACTTAAACTAATGTTAGGTCCCTATCCTCTTATAGTATAGCCTACTAGGTTTCTGTAGCTATCTCCTTACTAATGTAGATGCATGTCCTTAGGGCTCCCTAGTTGTAGATAATTAGGTAGTATCTTGGGTCTTTAATAGTTGCTAGTCTCTTTATGTATAGGTTGAGCTAGGGCTCCTAGATTGCAATGATGTAATGTTCTTTTAGGTTTAGTACTTGAAGGAAGCTCCTCTATACCTTGTCTTTGCTCTTATTAATATTGTACTATATAATGTTTAGTACTATTGCACTGTTCATTGGGTTTCATCTATATCGTTTCCCTATAGGTTTTCCTTTAGCCTTTCCTTACTTTGAACCAGTATTTGACTAAGCTTCTTCTGCCCTACTTCCTTTCCTACGATGTTAAGGTATCTTGGTCTCCCTAGTTGCTAGTAGCTCTCTAGTACTAGTAAGGCCCTAAATGTGAACCCATTATCTTATCTTAACCTCTTTTGTAGTACCTAGCTAGGTTGCCTCTGCGCCTAGCTACCTTAGCTTATTGTGTATCTTGTTAGTATATTGACTCTAGCTTCCTTTGCCTTCTTAGCTACCTGTATTCTTACTAGGCATTCCTTTGCCTAAGAGGGATGTCTTTTGGTATAGCATGTATATCTTGCTTCCCCTTTATATGCTTTGCATTCTTTGACTTAGTAGTCCTCTATATAATAGGAGTAGGTATTGGTTGTCTTTGTATACTTAGCTACTAAGTATCTATAGTACTAACATTTAAAGTACTGCATTATCCTATAGTTGCTTCTATGTACCTCTATTTCCAATCTTTCAAAGTCCTAGAATAGCCTTTAGTCTAGTACTATGTTAGCTTGCTCTATACTCCCTACCTAGATAATTAGGGAGGACTGCTTCTTAGTCTCTTCGATTTTCCTTTTAATCTATGCTACCTTTGTAATCTTTAGGCCTAGGCATGTAGCTTAGTTTTGTCTCTATAGGTTTCCGATATCCTATTCTTCCTTAAAGCTCCTTATTATACTATAGGCTATGATTATGAACTGCTATTAGGAGACCTTTGCAGTTTTCCCTATCTTGGTTGTCTATTCTTTTTGTGTTTCTAGCTTCTTTTTGTCCTACTCCTAGGCTATAAACAGCTTAATTATCCCTTTCCCTTCGTTCCTAGCCCCAATAACCTCCTTAACTATAATTCTTTCTACAATCTCTTTCCCTAAGAGTTCTTAGATTTCTTTTTGCTCCTATAGGTCCGTAATGTAGACTCTAACTACTGTCCTTAGGGGTTTTAGCGCCTCCTGACTAGCTACTACTACCTAGGTACGGTAGTTTAGGCTTGTCTCTTGTTGTTTCTTTGTAATCTTTGCTACGGCTATATTAGCTACCTTCGTAATTATGTAGCTTGCCTAGTTGTAGATTGCTTTTAGTCCTCCAAGGAGTTCTGAGATCATTATCTTATATGCCCTCTTAGGGATTTTCCTATCTTCTGCCTTTAGTACCTCCTCTGCCCTAGTATACAGTGCTTTCCATTCGTCCTCCCTCCCTTCCTAACTGTTTTCCCTTCGTCTCTGATTGTTCGCTACCATTTTTTTTTTAGAGTAGCGAGGATATCTACTAGGTTATATAGCTTTAATATAAGCTAATAGTTATATTTAATATATAGATCTTTAGCTAATAAGATTAGATTAGTAGAGTAGTATATAAGTAAATCTAACTTAGCTCCTTATCTACTAGAATAATATATAATTTCGAAATTAAATCTACTAAGGAACTTACTCTAGTAGGCTTAGTAACAATTAAGTTACTTAGTAGATATATAGAACTATAGATTATAGTAATTAGTAATTATATAGATAGGCTCTTTATTAGATTAGTAATCTTCTAATTTAGATCTCTATAACTTAAAGGCCTTAATAATAGGAAGGAGTTCTTTATTATAGATCTCGTAATTATATTTAGTAGAAGTTATCTTCTTCGAGAAGTAAGTAATGGACTTCTATATACTATTAGTATATAGTTAGAATATAATACTAATAGTAATATAATTAGAGATATTAGTCTCGATTATTACTAGTAGATCTAGGTTATAGTAAGCTAATACTAGTATAGAGATAAATATAGCTTTAAGTTACTCGTAGGAGTCTTAGTAGGCTACTATCTATATAAACGATATATCCTTATATATTAATAGAACTATAGGCTTTATAATCTATATAAAGTTATAGATAAAGTAGTAGTAGAAGTTTACGAAGCTAAGTAAGGACTATATATCTTTAATATTAGTAGGAATAGGCTAGTTATATATAGTATCGATCTTCTCGTTATCTATATAGATACTATTAGTACTAATAACGAGGCCTAAGTACTTAACTATCGTTACCTCGAATTCTGATTTTAATATATCGATACGTAGCCTAGCTTTAAGGAGTATATCTATTACTTAACGAACGTAATAATAGTATTCCTCGATTGAATTAGAGTAGATAAGTACGTTATCTAGATACGTAGTATAGAATATATTAAGGAATAGTTAGAGGATACTATTAATATATTACTAGAAAGTAGATAGGATATTACAAAGTCCGAATAGTATAACCTTGTATTCGAAGAGACTATAACAAGTATAGAAGGCTATTTTCTACTCGTAGCCTAGTTCGATATAGAGTTAATTAAATACTAAGATAATATCGAGTTTAGTATATACTACTACTTTACTTAATCGATCGAGTATCTCTTATATAAGGGAAATTAGGTATCTATTCTTTATAGTAATCTTATTTAGCTTACGATAATCTATATAGAACTATAGAGCCCTACTAGGTTTCTTAATAAATAGTACTAGTAATAAGTACTATAAGATAGATACTTAAATGAAACCCTTATTAAGATTGTCCTTTAAATAGTTACGTAAGACTTCTAGTTCTTTATATAATATACTATAGAGTAGGCTATATATAGTCTCCTTGTCCTCGATAATATTAATATAGTAGTTCTATCTAGGTCGATATAGTAGTAGCTTCTTTGTATCTTTCTATAAGAATAATGTTAACCTACTATAGTAGTACTAAGGGACTTTGTCGATAGGGTTAATATACTTCTCCTTAGTTATTTCTTTCTCTATATCCTATAGCGATATAGCGAACACGAATAAATCCTTTTTCTTTATTTACTAGTTAAAGACCTATATACTTATAGGAGCTATAGTTGCGCTAGCTATATAGATAAAGGATAGTAGCGAGCGCTTCTAGTACTATACTAAAGG
The DNA here is from genome assembly GCA_001578225.1 of Pseudocercospora musae. Classification (NCBI taxonomy): domain Eukaryota; kingdom Fungi; phylum Ascomycota; class Dothideomycetes; order Mycosphaerellales; family Mycosphaerellaceae; genus Pseudocercospora; species Pseudocercospora musae. The sequence continues at coordinate 7,114 of LFZO01001607.1, read as the reverse complement.
TAGTAATAGATATAGTAGAAGTAGAGGCAGAGTTAGGAACTAGCTTAATACTAACTAGTATATAGGATAGTTATACTACGCGTAATACTTCTATATTAAGTCGATAAGCTTTACTATATTAGTATCGTCTAATAGATCGTAAACCGGCTACTATTGTTATTAATAATACTATATTACTATAGGCTTAGTATAAGTAGGCGTATTATTATTTTTATAATTAGCTAAGCTATAAGTATAGACGATGGTATACAAGTCGTTACAATATTCCTTATAATAATCGTAGTCGAGTTGTACTTAGTTAAGCTTCTAATCGATACGAGGATTGTGTTTATTAAGCTATAGTTAGCCGAGAATAATAGAATAGTAACCTAATATAGTAAGGTAAAAGGCACTATATTTAACGTAGCTATTAATATTAATAGTTACTCTAGTACACTAAGTAACGTCTACTACGAAACTACTATCGAAGATAGTTAATCTACGAGGTTCCTTTAAGTTATAGATAGGGAGCTAGTATTAGTATATATAATATAATTTAATAAAAGATAAACTAGTATAACCGTAATTAACTATTACTAATAATTAATACTCGATACTATGCCCTATATCTAGTATACTAGACTAAGGTTTATTATAAGCTATTAAGATACTATATAAGACGAGATATCGATCGTTACCCTTAGGTATAATACTTTATAATAATACTAATAAACTAATCTTTAAATCTTTCTACTATCGATATTTCTTTCTATAATTATAGTATAGATTCTTTAGGAACGACGATGTAATTATAGGTAACTCTATTAGTATAAGCTCTTAAACGCGACTTTGTTTAAGAGCTATACTTTTCCCTCCTTATTACTACTATAGATATTCTTATTATTAGTAGGAGGTAGGTTAGTTAGAGTAGTAGTAGTACTAGAAGTAGAAACCTTAGTATTTAGATAGTTACTATTATAGCCCTAAGTATAGTAGATAAGCTCTAGATAAGTAGTATTAGAGTAGACATAGTTACTACTATAGAAGTAGTATAAGCCTTTATAGTAATAGTAATCTCTTTCTTTAAGTATTACGTAACGACGATTATCCTAACCCTAACCCTAACCCTAACCCTAAGTAGTAGAGAGGTTTATAGCGTTAGGATTATAGATAGTTATTATCGTAGCTATAGTAGTACTAGTATTATTATTTATAGAGATAAACTATTCCTAGTTATTATATAGAGTAGTATATCCTTATAGGATATACTAGTTATTAGAACTACTAGCGTTATTATTACTATAGTTACTATAGAAGTTAGAGTTTTAGTTAGTAGTACTACTAGTACTAGGCTTAGTATTGTTATAACTACTCTCTATATAATATTAATAGAGCTAGTTATTAATAATAGTTAGGTATTAGTATAGTACTAAGAAGTTAGTAGACTTATTATATATATTACTAAGTACTACCTTTAATTCGGAAGACAATCTACGCTTTAGAGTATTAACTTAGGCTTAGCCTTTATAACTAAGTAGGGTATTAAGACAATTAAACTTAGTAAGGTAGTAAGTAAACTCCCTATTCTTCTACTTTAGGTTATCTAGCTTATAGCTAGTAGTAGTAACCTCGTTAGGATCGCTAAAGGCATTAACTAGTAGATTATAGAAGTTATCGAGGTTATCGAAATCTATAATTATATCCTAATTATCGTAATAGACGTATAGCTAGACTATCGAGTAGGCTTTACTAATAGTATAACTATATATATATATTAACTAGTCCTATAGTATTAGAAAGCAGTTATTATTAATTATTAACTTAATTAGAAGCTTAGTAAGGAAAGGCTTTAACTTCTTATAGTCTCTATTCTATTTCTCTAGATCTAGATACTTCTTACTCTTACTATATCTAATATTATTATTATTATAATTATAGCTAAAGTAAGGATAGTAGGGAGGTTCTAGTCGATTATAAGAGTATAGTTCTAGGTCGTAACCCTAGTTATTATTCGGACTAAAGGGACTATTACGACTATTAGGATTAGTATCTAGTTAGTCGAAGTATAAGTAACTAAGATAATTAAAGATAGTATAAGATTAATAAGGAGTACTACCTCCTAATATAGTATCCTTAGGTACTAGATATACGTTAAATAGGTAATAGAATAGGGATTAGCTATTATTTAGTATAGGTCCTTAGTCGCTATTCGGATTACGTAATGAGGACGCTTTAGTATTATAGTAGGCATAAGTAGCTTCTTTACTAGCTTAGTAGGCAATATCTTCTATAGAGGATTATTACTATTATAGATAGATCGTTTATTAAGCTAGATCGTTATATTACTAATATACGATATTTAGAGTATTACATACTAATTCGGTAGCTTAGTATTAGTACGCTACTTTAGTACAAGCCTATACTAGTAATAAGTAGAACCTAAACCTATATATACCTAAGGGCTAGGTAGTATAGGAAGGGACTATAGATAGTATAACCCATTAGGCTAAGGGAAGCCATAATAGGTAGACTATCTATTTGTAGTAGCTATAGAGGTAGTAGGTAGTAATTAGAGCTCTATAGTAGAGGTACAAGAAACGTAACTAGTAATGTATACTAAACGAAGGTTAATAATATATCTCCCTAATAGGAAGAGGACTATATATACTAATCAAGACCCCTACCTAACTAGGTAGGCAAGTGTATCCTAGTTACTAGACAATATTCCTCCCTTTCTAGATATCTAACTAGATACAATACTACGATTATGTATATAGAAAATAAATAGGTAAGCTCTCTAGCTCGCTACCTTAGGTAGACTTTTACTCGTATCCCTAGGGGCTATTAATCCTAGGTATATTTATAGGCAATACTATCCCTAATCGCTATCGATTTCTAACTAGCGGAGCTCGTACTTGCTATAGTTCTCGCCTAGTACCTCGTTGTCTTCCTATCGGTTAGAGAGGTTCTTAGTAGTATAGTAGCTCTTCTCGCTATATAGCTTATACTCGAGGTTAGCTTAAAGCGTAAGTGCCTCGCGAACCGCGTCGTAGGTACGCCGGTTCTACTCCTTAATATAGCTCCGAAGGCCCTTAGAGTCTAGCGTAAAAACTAAATTAAGCTCCTCTCGAATAGAAGGATTAGACTACGGAATATACCTAATAAGAGTATCTACTATAGGTCTAAGGCCCGTAAGCTAGATAGCGTAAGGGAACGCGTATAGAGTCGTACTACCTTAGCGAGTAATAGATATTAGGTAATAGTAAGCCTCTATAACCTAGGCGACGGTAAGATTAAAACCCTTAACCTTGTTTCCCTTAACGCGATAGAAGCCTAGATCTATACGGATCCGATTAGCTATACTAGCAATATCGCTATAAGGTAGATATAGTATACTAAACGAAGTAGAACCCTTTAATAGTAGCCTCAAGTTCTACTACGCAATCTTAGTATAAGCTCGGTCGCTTATAGCCTCTAAATCCTTAGGCGTAAGATACTTATTAGTTAGCTCTCCTATATAGCCGTTTAGTAGTATAAGGCCGCGAGTAGACGTCCTAGTAGGTTAGTTTAGATTAGGTTCGGGTTCAAAACCGAACCCAACCCATTTGTCTAGGTCTAATCTTAGGGAACCGGAAGTTTGTCTAGGTTTAAACCTAAAAATTCAATAGGTTTATAGCGAACAATAGAAACATTAGAAAGGCGGAAATTACGAAATATCGAGATAGAGAACATATTGTTATTTATGTATACTACTATTATCGTAGTCCTAAAGGACAAACTAGTCATTTCTTTTATATATACTACTAGTATCGTAGTCCTTAAGGACAGAGTAGTCATTTCTTTCTATAGTATAGCGCTAATAGCTACCCTTCCGTTCCTTTATTACGTACGACGGTTCTTNTTAGAAGCAAACTTAGTATAACAATGTCCTTCTACTAAATAGTAATACGCTTAGTATAGACGGCTAGTAGGTTAATAGCTATCTAGAGTTAGTATATATTAAGGACGTTAGGGAGCAATATATACTCGAAGAAAGTCGTAAGGTATACTTTAGAGGCCTTACGCAATACCTCGATAGTATTGAACTAAATACGGAACTAGCTAGCGCTAGTAATACTAGTATCGTAGATTAACTATTTAATTAGTCTCTAGAATAGTATTCGTAGGATTATAAGGTCGGTAGACATTTACGTAGTCTTAATCTACTATAGTACGTTTTCTAAAAGATAATTAGTTACGGCCGGCTATATAGCTAGCTATATAGCTAGCTATACAAGAAGTAGAACTTACTACCTACGTTTCTACGACGTACGCTTATAGTTACCTTCTTATTTAGCTTGCTAGGCTTGAAGGTAGTACTTTTCTAGGCCTTGCGGATAGTAGCGTAGATATTGTAAAGGACGCGAGTAGTACCTTTCTTATTCTTCTTAGTAGCGATAGCGATAGACTTTCTAGCTATTCTAGATATAATAAGTATATAACTAAAGGTATAGAACTACAGTACGGGTAAAGAATAGGCGATATATAATATAAAAGCTAAATTAAAGAAAGTTGTTATTATACGTAATTGTATTATAGGTTAGTATAATAAAAACGTCGTTACTACCGTTTCTAGGGAAGTAAGTAGAAAAAAATAGAAAGTAACGTAATAAGACCTCGATAATAGTAAGACCGCTCGATAATAGTAAGAGTAGAAGACATTATATACGCAACTAGGCGAGATTTAATATAATTCTAAAGTAATAGGTAAAGCTAAATCTATAGCCGGTAGTATAGCCTACTATAGTTAGAGAGTATATATAAAAAAATCTAATACGCAATAACCAAAAATAATATAATAAGGCTCGATAATAGTAAGAGTAGAGGATAGAATATACGCGACTAGGTAAATTTAATACGATATCGAAATAATGAGTAGAGCTAAATCTATAGCCGATAGTATAGCCGGCTATAAGTAGAGAGTATATATTAAAAATCCGATAAGCAATAACCGAAAATAACGTAATAAAGCTCGATAATAGTAAGAGTAGAGAACAATATATACGCGACTAGGTAGGATTCGATACGATATTAAAATAATAGGTAAAGCTAAATATATAGCTAGTAGTATAGCCGGCTATAGTAAGACCTTAAGTATCGAAGAAATAGCTATAAAGACTTAGACTAACTATTTCGGGCTATTAGAATTATTCTCCTAAAAGTCGCGTCCGGATCTTCGCGATAAGCTATATATCTTTCTACTATAGAGTTACCTATTTAGCGTAAATTGCGAGCAGGTTAGCTAGCTCGAATATAGTCGTTAAGAACGCCTCGCTCGCTTCCTATAGAGCTTTAATCGCGGTACTCTAAAAGCGTAGGTTAGCTTTATAATATAGTACTATCTCCCTAACGAGCTACTAGAAAGGAAGCTTGTTTATTAAGAGATCTATACCTTTAGTATTCTAATAGAACCGAATCTCCTAGAGGGCGACTATGCCTTACTTCTACTTAAACTTCTTACTACTAGTATTGCTTTTAAAAGCGATACTCTTCCTACATCTTAACGCCTACTTTATAGGCTATAACTAGCCTTTACGTTATTTCCGAGGACTCTTAGTTAGAAGGCTCCTTATAGGTTTCTTCTAAGGAATCTATATATTCCGACCGATAGTATTACTAGTACGAATAGGTTATTCGTTAGTTTCTACTATAGCTAAAATAATTAGTACTAGTCTAAGAAGAAATGTAGGCTAACTTACCCTAAGGAAATCGCGGTTTTGTTATTTACGTTAGTATAGGTAGAGATAATAATAGTATTCTTAGGAGAGAGAGTAACGACTCGCGATCTACTTCTTAGCTATTATCTCGGCGGTTCCTATCGTTAAAGGAACTAAAAGGTCCGTCTAGGTTATCGATAATCGTATCTCTATAGAAAGGCATTTTATAGATATAAAAGGAAGAAAGGGGTAGATAAAAGAAGACTAGGTATATATATAGGGAAACGTTATCGTAGTAACGTTAACGACTAGCTTATAATAAATAGAAAGAACGACTAGCTATATAGCCGGCTATAGAGCAAAGTCCTACTCCGCCTCGGCTATTATATCGTAAGGTTCGTATATTAACGAGATATGCTTAGAAGAGTATAGTATCTATAGAGAACTCTTTTTCCCTATTACCTAGAGCCGGCCGTATAGCCCTAAGCTCTATATCTCCTAAGGCTAACGAAGTCCCTATTTTCTAGGTTAGCTTATAGTTACTTTACTTAATACTTATTAGTAGTTCCGCCGGTAAATGCTTTCTTTAGAGGCATTATAATTTCGTAGATGAAAAGGCGTAGCGCACAATTTAGGGCTACGCTTAGATGAATAGAATGTACGCGTTATTGTAGTATTGTACGAAGATGTCGAGGGATTAATAGGAATATCGGTGCGAGCGAAGTAGCGCTATATTATATAAAATCTTGCTTACTATAAGTCGAATACTATAGTTCCCCTCGCGAACTCCTTTTTATCGTCGTTAATAGAACTTATTAGAAATGAAGTTAGGGGCGCCGTAAGCTATATTTGTTCGAGTATAGTCTAGGTAAGGTAATAGTAACTTACCTATAGCTAGCTATATAGCCGGATTTAGCCGGCTAGCGACCGTTAGATAGACGAAGAATATACTATTACAATTTACTTCTAGTAAGCTATATTACTTACTCAAGCTTACTACTAAGCTAAGAAATCGTATCTATAAATACGCTCGTCGTTAATAGATCGTTACTATTAACTTCTAGTAAGCGGTGTTACTTGCTCGAGCTTACCGCCGAGCTAAGAAATCATATCTATAGTACGCCCTAGTAAAAGGATCGAAGATAGCGAACTCTTTCTTACCGTTATCGATAGAATTCTTTAGATACGAAGCTAGAGGCGCTATAAGGTATACTTATTCGAGTATAGTCTAGGTAAGGTAATACCTATAGTCTAGGTAAGGTAATAGCTACTTACCTATAGCCGGCTATGTTATAGAGCCGCTTTAGTATATATACGACTAACTTAATAAGATATAGCTATATATCCTCGCCGTCTCGATTTATCTAAATCTAGTCGAGGATAAGGTTCGTAAGGTACTCGAGGAGGTAAAGATAGAAGGCTAGCGGTAATCGGTATAG
>LFZO01000160.1:0-67356 GCA_001578225.1 Pseudocercospora musae | reverse complement strand
GTATAGATTCCTACTCTATAGGGCTAATAACTTCCTTAAGTCCTTCCTAACTATTACAAGCTATAGATTAGGGTATTAGTAGTACTAAGTACTAAGTCTAAGGCTTATCCAAAGGGGCTCAAGACTTAGGCTTATCTGTTCCCTTTATACTCTAAGCGATCCAATACGCCTTAAGTAAGTATGCCTTACTAGGTTCTTTTATAGCTTATATATATAGGGCTTCTTTGTACAATGTGTATAGGTCTACCTTAAGTCTCCCTCTCCTGTTTTGCCTCTTCCTTCTAGGACTAGACTTATAGGTTTAGGAGTAACCTGTACTACTTTAGTCTTTCTACCTTATAGTTACAAACCCGGGCTTATAACCTATCGAGCTAAGGAGGGCCGATAGGTATAAATGGATTATAGACTACAATAGAAGCTACAAGGAATAGTAGGGGCTAAAGTAGGAATAGTAAGTATATTGTTATTGTTATCTATAGATTAGAGCTAAACCTAAAAGGTGTTAGCTTAGATTAGTTACATAATAGTTATTATGTGATCTAGTCTGCCTTGGTATCCCTTGCTAGGTTACTAACTAGACTGTATATTCTAATAGCAACTATTACTAACAACTTCTTATTGTCTATAAGCTTATTGTTTGTAATTACCTGAATCATTTGTCTTGCCATTTCTAGGTATAGATAGTAGATCATTATATAATTATCCTAACTGTATAGTTTGTACAAACCCCTCTCCTACTTGTAAGTAGTAAACCTCTAGGGTTTCTTCTAGTCCCTTAAGGCTATAGCCCTTACTACGAGTGCCTAGTATGTATTTAGTAGCTTTAGTATATCTACCTCCTTTTCCTAAAGAATTGAAAGGATACTGTTAGGTAATAGTAATAGTTAGCTATTAATAGCATCTCTAATAGATGACTATTAGTTAGGCAATCTAGAAAGAAGAACTTGAATCCTAGCTTCTAGTTTAAGAGCTATAGCTAGCTTTAGCTAAGTAGTCTTAATTCTTCTACCTAATATAAGTAGGTACGACTATGCTACATTAATTGTCCTATCTGTTATTTAATAGTTAAAGTATTGCTTTAATATCTTTCTTCCTAATACCTTGTTGTCTATATACTTCTTCTTTAGCTCTTCCTAGACTACTTTTGTAGAGGTTATATCTAAAACTAGCTCTTTATTATCTTCTCCTAAGTATAGGGATATCTACTAGATAGTCTTGTATTGGGATTTAGTAGTAATAGGTTAGTTACTATTCTCTAGAATAGTATAAAACAAGTCTTCTCCTCTTAAGAAAATTTCTATCCTTCTAAACTATTACTCTAAGTTATCCTTAGTTAGGATAGGGCAAGGTCTCTTTAGCAATCTAGATGTTTTGTCTTAAGTATCTATGTCTTATAGTATACTAGCCTAGTTGTTGTTGTCTATTATAACATAAGCTAGCTAGAAAAGAATTTGTAGGCTTACTAAGCCCGAAATGAGTGTATAGCTTTACTAAGCTAAGAAAAGAATCTAAACAAAAATGTGTTTTAGTAGCTACTTAGGCCTTTTTTCCTTAGGTTAGAATCCTCTAGTAAATACACTCTACTACTATCTATATATAAGGTATAGATAGTTGTCGAGAAGTGCGTTATTTGCTTAGTTAAGGGTAAATAAAGAAGTATACTACTTTAGTACCCTTCTACTATAGGCTCTATAAGCAATCTCCCTTAAACATAGTAGGGTCATAACTCCTATAGCCTAGTCAAGATGCATTAGAGGCTTATAGTATTCTCTAAAATAGCATTTAGGCATAAGCTATCTAGTATTAACTAGTCCTACTTTGATCTTATATAGGATACCTTAACTAGTTCTAACTAGTTCCTATAAAAGGTAGTTAGCCTTCTAAGTAGTTATCTTAGGGCTTATAAGCTTAGTCTCTAAAGTATTATTAGCTAATAGTAGTTTAGTATACTAAGAAGACCCTAAAGTCTTCCTAGCCCCTATTATAACTATTCCTCTTCTTAGAACTCCCCTTAATAGCCTATCTACTTTCTAAATTCTTTCCTCTTCTATATTATAGCTATAGGTTAAGCTACTCCTACTTAGTAGAGAGTTACTCCGCTAGTTTCAATCTGTTTAGTAGATAGCCTATTAGAGTGTCTAATACGTAGGTCTTATATCTCTAATAGGAAGGGTTATTCCCTATCTTTATATAGGTATACATTTTCCTTTATACCTAATANAAGTATTATTAGCTAATAGTAGTTTAGTATACTAAGAAGACCCTAAAGTCTTCCTAGCCCCTATTATAACTATTCCTCTTCTTAGAACTCCCCTTAATAGCCTATCTACTTTCTAAATTCTTTCCTCTTCTATATTATAGCTATAGGTTAAGCTACTCCTACTTAGTAGAGAGTTACTCCGCTAGTTTCAATCTGTTTAGTAGATAGCCTATTAGAGTGTCTAATACGTAGGTCTTATATCTCTAATAGGAAGGGTTATTCCCTATCTTTATATAGGTATACATTTTCCTTTATACCTAACATAAGAGGCATAATCTATCTCTTATATACCTATCTTTATCTCAAATTGCCGTAGGCTCCTACCCTAGTCTCCTAAACTAGTTCTGTCCTAGATTATATAGCTATAGATTAGGCTATTGCCTACTAGCTCTTTCTTATAAAGTATCTAGCCCTAAACTATAGGGTCTCTCTATTACTATTTAGTCTCTTAAGTATTATAGACTAAGTACTAAACTTGTAGCTACTTCCCTCTAGTTTTCCTTTGCCTTCAAGCCTATAGGCTTATAATAGCTTACCCGGGCTTATAACCTATTAAATATTATTACGTAGGTAGAGGAGAGTAGGTATACTAAGGGACCTAATTCGAAGTAGATAAAAAAGGATAAAGGTCTATCTAAGACTACAAATACAAAGATAAAGGAGAATTGCCCCTAAGCTAGGCCTAATTAGGCTAGCTAGCCTAGACAATACTAAGAGACAACTAGGTAGAGAGAGTCTATTTCTAATAATAAATATATATTACTAGAACCGGCTAGTAATTGGGGTACCGAACCGGCTTACTATACACGAGACAATTTGGTAGCGTATAACGGTAAATCTCCCGTTGGGATTAAGCTTCTCGTATCTACCGGCTACGCTAAGTTTCTGTGACAGTTACAGACATCTCTTGATCGGGTGAACTTGATCGGGTGAACTTGATCGGGGCCATTGAGCCTGCCCACCCACAGCTCAGCAGAACTTCGCCCATGCGGAGTGCAGCACCCATCCGCATGGCATGGTCGGGATGGGACAATACCTGGCGTACATTCTCACCATCCATGCATGCTCACACCTCCCGACAACTGGCACAACACGGCTCGCTCGTCGCTCGTCGCTCGTCGGAACTTTGCAACTCAGCACGCGTGCAAATCGTCCGTCGCCCGTCTTCCGGCCTCCGAACATCCATGCGCCAATCCTCGTGTTGCCAAGATGCCGACGATAATGCTCGGAGTGTTCAGTGTTGCTGTTCAGTGTTGCTGTTCAGTGTTGCCCATCGGCCACCAAGCCTTGGCTCGCTACATATTATTTGCCTCATGTCTGTCTAATGAATTCGTCCGGCACGCGCGTAGCTGCTCTGGCCGTGCGTGTGCACCAAGTCTTCACAACCAAAGGCGGCGCTCAACATCAATGTCCAAGCATGAGCAATCGTGCATAAGGTATGATTGGTGATGCTATCTCGAAATGTCAGCCGCACTGCACAGCAGAACCCAAGCCAACCTGTCAGCAATGGCCCCCATCCCCCGCCCCTCCTTCCTGTACTTCTCGTCAGCCTCGCTCGCTCGCTACTTCCTCCTCGTCAAAGTCGTCACATCTTCAATCCGCTCCCGCTAATAGCAACAATCGACACAGAAACACAAGCTGCGCAACCAGAAACCACCGTGTGCACTTCTGACGCCATCTACACTCTGATCTTCTAGTTGCCACCGCACACATGCTGGTCATTAATATGTCTCTCCAATATCGCTAGTCTCCGTGCGCCTGGGCGGAGGCCTCATGGCGCCAGCAGCTTTGCCAGGACTGAACCGTTCGCTTGCGCGGGAATCCATCGTCTTTGTGCGAGCCTTCACGCCAGGCCCAATGCTTTTGCCCAAGTTTGTAGGCGTCGGCAGACCACTCGCTCCCGGTCCAGGTATGCCACTGCGTTCCATTGTCGTTCTTCTGCTTGGCGGTGTCACGACGGCAGAGTCCTCACTCTCAGCGACTTTCCTTCGAATCCCGCTGATGCTCGCACGACTTCGGTGCAAGGTAGGCGTAGCGGTCGCGCCTGAAGCATACCTGCCGCCCAGGCTGGATTGTGGTCGTCCAGGAAGACTGGTACCTGTGCCCGCCGTTGAACTGGGCCCTGAATAATGTCCGAAATCAGTCCGTGCGCCTGAACGACTTGGCGGCCTAGCATGCGATGCACGGCTGCTGGGCCGGCACGCAGCCGCAGATGGAGGTCGTTCGAGAGCAGACGGAGGTCGCTCCGGCATGTCTGATCGGCTCGTCATGGCTGAAGCAGGTCGTGAAATGCCGTATGAAAGACGTTTGATATGGCTCTCGCGCTTTGCCGTCCCATTCGCCGCTGCTTCTCCATCGTCCGCTTGGAGTACCGAAGAAGTAGTGCTGGCGCTGGGCCGTTTCGAGCTGCGTCTCACGGTCACCGAGGAGGGAATGCTCTCGCCTAGCGCGGAACCGGTGCGTGGAGATCCTCGAGGCGTCCCTGGACTCGGCAGCTTAGATCGTGCCGAATGCACACGTTGTTCAATCTTTTGCATCCTGCCGATCAAGCCTCGGATCTGGTGCAAAGATTCCGAGCGTGGCAGCCTGTCCTGTGCGTTGCTCGGGCGCGGCCGTGGCTTGCTAGGTGGCTTCATTGCTCTTGCGTCAGACAATGCTGTGCTGGTACTTGATGCCAGTGAAGGCCCTCTCGAATGCCTTGGTATCCCTCTCGCTGCTCGCGGGGTTGGCCCTGCCTCGGGTATCAAAGATGTCCTCTTCTTCGGCATTGGCGTTTTCTGCTCGCCATGTGCCGGAGCGTCTGATAGAGGAGGCGACGGAGGTGTGGCTGCCTCAGACGCTGTGTCAGATTTGGGTGGCGGGGTCGATGCCGTAGGTGATAGCGGCGTAGCTCCACTCGCCTCGCTGGCAGGGCTTCTCGCGCGTAGATGTTCGACGGCGAGAGACGATGGTTTGCTCGCCCGCAGTCCTTCGATGGTAGTCATCGCTAACCGCAGCTTCTCCAGTGTGATCTCACTCTCCACCTTGAGGTCACCTAGTTCGTCTCGCAACCTCTGCGCTTCGATTCTCAACGATTCTCGCTCCTGCTCGCCGATCTTCACCGTCTCTTCTAACAATACGCCCCTCTCGATCGCTGCATTGTACTTTCCCTCCAAATCCTCCTTTTCAAATTCCGTGTTGCGCGCTTGCCTTTCATAGTCATCATTCATAACCTCCGTGTCCCGTAGCTGCAGATGCAGCGTGCGGTTCTCTTCGCGCATTGTTGTAATTTCCTTCTGTAAGGCATTCTGTGCTCGGTTGGCCTCATCCTTGGCCTGCTTGTGTTTTGTCTTCCATTCGTCGACTTCAAAATTGAGCTTCTCAACTTGTTCCTTCCACTTTCGCTCACTCTTCTCGGCCGTCTCCACATCCTTCTCAAGCTGTTCTTCGAGCTCCTTGCTACTGGCCTGAAAGTCCGCAAGGTCCGTTTCAAGCTGCTCGTATTGGGCCTTGTACCATTCTAGTTGCTCTTTCAGGTCCGCGCCAACGCGCAGCGGCGAAGAAGTCATATCGATCGTCCAGTAACCAGCACTTGTTGCGCGTCTCTACCGGCGCATGTCTTTCGGTTGGGCAATACAGCTGGCGGCCAGCGATAATGTACACGCGTCAAGATCGCGACTGTGACCGTGTGGCAGCAGGCGCGTTCTCGTGCGGGTTATACGATGTCCAGGTAATTCGTGTATGTTGCCTAATTTAGATGTTATGACTGCGATGTCTCAAAATCTCCGGGAATGCGGTCGGCGGCAGAATCAACGTCCAGATCCAGAGTCGCGTGGTGAATCTTCCAGTGGCCAGTCCGATATCAAGACTTCATTTGGTGCGTTAGGTGTGGTCGGTCGCTTAAGGAGTCCCTCGAGCATCCGTGTTGATCATCAGGGAAATGGAATGCGACCCAGCAACGGCAGCGGGACCGCGGCTGCACCCGCCACTTCGAACTGCCATCAAATTGATTGCAATTGTGCACGTATTTGCCAGCCGCCAACCGCCAACCGCCAACCACCTACCACCTACCACCAGCCTCTGCCACTGCCACCTCTCAGACACTAGGTAGAAGTGCCGTCTCCAATTTCTCGTGCGAAACCGAACCCCAATTGGCTGCGAGACATCACCTCACGGTACTGGCAAGGGTGGGCGCGGAGTCTAGCAAGGGTTCCGATTCAAAACATTCTTCTTTCTTTCCCTTCGTAAATGTGACGGGTGCGTGGCCACTGGCACCCCTTCGCCTTCTTACTGTATCGCTACACTTCTCTCTGCTTGACTATTTCAACACCGACAACATAGACCGCCTAAGCAGGAGTTTGAGGGAATTCTGCCACGTATCATATCATAACGACTTACGATCTCACGACCAACATCGCATAATAGACCTGGAGCACAACCCGAAACTCGGCTTTCTTCGTGCTTCTAAACGAGTAAGACGATTGAACGACACGAATTTGGAAGGAGACTGGGGCTGGATCGGAAGTTGCATTTCTTAAACAAAGGCAGTCAAAATTCACCCCTTGATCCAATCCTGAACTTCCATCATGGCCGACTTTGCTTTCAAGCGCCAAGATGATACGGGCATCTCATCTGGTATGAAGGCGATGTTGTTCAGGTCGTGGAGCCAGCTCACTGACATTTGCAAGAAACGACCAAGATTGTGCCGCTCACTTGCCATGGCCATTCCAGACCGATCACACATGTATCGTTTTCTTCCTTGCTTGCTAGCTCGGGTTCAGCTTCACAGTTCTACATGATATCAGCATGTAAAGACAACAATCCCATGCTGCGCGACGGCCTTACCGGTGACTGGATAGGAACTTTCATTGGTCACAAAGGTGCCGTCTGGAGCGCCAGACTGTCGGACGATGCTACTCTTGCGGCCACTGGGTCTGCCGATTTCTCAGCCAAGGTGTGGGACACATTCACGGGGGAAGTTCTTCACACTTTGCAGCACAACCACATTGTACGAGCAGTCGCCTTTCCACCGCAAGAAAGACCTCAAGTCCTGGCTACTGGTGGTATGGAGAAGAAGCTGCGCATCTTCGATCTCTCTCGTACAAGCTCAAGCGTCCAATCCCCAGGCGAAGGTGGCCTTAATGGTAACTCTCACGCTCCTTTGGCCGACCCGCCCTCATATGAAATCGGAGCGGGTGAGCACCAAGGAGCAATCAAATCCATCATCTGGTCTCGCGATCCAAACATCGTTATCACAGCCGCCGACGATAAGAAAATCCGTTGGTGGGATTTGAGGTCTCGAGCCTGCATTGCTTCATACGACATCGAAGGCCTACCTGGTTCCTGCGAGCTCAATGCTGGTGTCAATGGGGACTCCGCAGGCATCATCAGTGTCGCAGCAGGCAAGAATATTTATTTCTTCGAAGGTGGTAGGCCAGGTCAACTCATCAAACATATCCGTACCGAGCGCGAGGTCGCGAGTGTGGCGCTGAATGGAGAGGCGAAGCGTTTTGTCACAGGTTGTCCGAACGATACTTGGGTGCATGTGTGGGATTTCGAGACCGAGAGGGAGCTAGAAACAGGCAGAGGCCACCACGGACCGGTATGGACAACCTGTTTCAGTCCAGACGGAAGATTGTATGCCACTGGCAGCGAAGACGGGACTGTCAAGTTATGGAAATTCACAGACGGACCGTACGGCTTATGGCGGTAGTGGTAGAGGTAGCTAGCTATATATCAGCGGTAACAGCCGGCGGAACGAAAGACAGCCTGCTTGCTTGCTACTGCTACAAAGCAAGAGCCAGGCTTTTCGATTTCACCCGTTCCTCGGCCATGTGAAGTCCGCCCTACAAGGATCTGCAAGTCTGCGATCGACCAAATCACATCCCGTAAACGCATGATCAGCGCAGAGCTGTGGCTGAGCGAAAAAGTCATGAAAGCCCGGCTCTAGGAGCTCTTCCTTGTCACACTACTACCATGGAGGATTTCGCAGGCACATCAGACTTTTCGCTAACGTGCATTACTCTGCCGTATCGAGCGGACGATGGATTATTGCTGAAAACAAGTGGCTTCTTCACAAAAGCGGTCTCGTGACGGACCTGCTTGCCATCTCGAGAGGGGCAGTGGAAAACGTTTCTGTCTCACGCCGGACAGCGGATTGTTGCGGGCGGTGTACCTGTTGCACGTACGACATTGCAGGAGGACTGCATTGTGCGGCAACTCTCGAAAAAACATGTTGCGCGTGTTTGGCCTGGATGTGCGAGTGAGAGTCATTGGTCACATCATGCGCGATGCGTTGGTCCAAAGGAAAGTCTTCCTGATGAGGAGCTTGCGTTTCTGAGATGTGCATGTGCATGTGCATGAAGGAAGGAATAATGTGGCGTGGAGGAAGAAATCCAACTCCTTTGCGATATGCGCCATGTAGCGCAAATATCTTCTACAGAACTTTCTGCGAGACGACTTTAATGTGTCGTTTCTTCTCGTGTGCCTCCAAGTAGTGAAGATGACTGAAAGATCAACGACAGGGCCGGCCGTGACATGTGAAAGACGCGAAAGCAAAACTCGAAGCCACACAAAAGCACTCCTCGCTGCGCTCCCTTCTGCCAATATGCCATGCTTGTTTGGAAGTTGCATGCCTGCAGACTTCGTGTCCAGCAGAAGACATGCATACCTAACCCTCCATTCCATGCTGTGTACCCAATACATCGAGAAGCGATGTTGCTGAAAGACAAACGAAGACCCGACAGATCCAACCCGGTCTTAGTCAAATATGTTGTGAGGTAGAGCGGTCCTTTTTTTTCACCGCCAGGTATATACCTGCTGCGTAGCCATCCTTTGTATGTAGCATTGCGGAGAAAAGTCGTCCGCTAAGAAAGTGTATCCGATGCGCGCCTTGGCTAATGCGCGCCAATGTCCCTGTATGCAGGCCAATATCGTGATCCGAATGAAGTGGTATCAATGATGTTTACGATTAACCCCCAAATAACGCCGTATGATGGATCCAAAGTCCAGCTGTGGTAGCCGCATCGCGCAAAGGGGGAATCTCGCACTCAAAAGACCGTAAATCCAGTGTTTCCGCCACCAATAACCATGTGTTGAGTGGCATGAAGTCCCGATGCGCCCAAATGTGTCATGCTGTAACTTAAATGCTCAAATCGTCTCGTATTCTCATTATACTCCCGTTAAATGCACTCCGCCGACCTCTAGCGGCCCAGAGCATAGTCGGTGTAGCCTCTGGAGTCGCGGCCAAACGTTCCGGCTCCGAGAGGTTGTGGGACACCGCCAGAGTAGTTTCGCGGGCTCACCTGGCTCACAAAGTCTTGAGATGGAACGCTGAAAGGGTTGCTGAACATTCCGTCCATTCCAGTGTGGGGTGCCCGGTATCCTGCGCCATTGTTCAATCCAGGGGGCGTGCCCAGGCCAGGAGGAGGTCCAGAAACGGCGCTGAAGTTGGCGCCGTTGGCCATCCCAGTGTAGCCTGGTGACATGGCTTGAGGCGACATTGGCGTGCTTGCTCCAACTCCATTGATCTGGTTTGAGCGGACTCCCAGCGGGTTCTTGGAGAAGCTGAGCCGAATGCCACCTTTGACGCTGTTATGGAGTGGATGTCCATAAAGCTCATGAAGTGCCTTCGTTGCGAAACTGATGTCTTCAAACTCAACAAAGCACATTGGGCCATTCTGCTTCGTCCTGAAACACAGGCGCTTGTAACCTCGCTGCTTCGAGAACAAAGACTTCAACTCATCTTCCGAGGTATCGATCGGCAGATTGCCTACGTACAGCGTGTTGCAAGGAGGGTTCTGGTCCGCAGGGTTCACTGGTGGATATTGTGGTCGGGCAAATCCAGGCATGGAGAAGGTGCCGTTGGGATTACCACTGGGTGATGCTTGCGAGGAAGGTCCTGAGATCGAGCCGTTGCCCCTCTGAGTGGGAAAGCCTTGCGAGGTTGGTGATGTGAGAGCATTAGGAGAGCCCAACGAGAGACTACCAAAACGCCCGATTGGCAAAGTAGGATTGGTGGCCCTTCGTCCTGAGGGCTGTTGGCCGCTTTTGGCATATGCGACAGGATCCTTTAAGATATCTCCAGTCTCGTCGTCAACAGAGTCATCATTAATGACAGACTTGCCGCTGATGCGTGAGTGGCCGTCCACACCGTTGGCAAGCGGGGATTGAGGCGAGAAGAGATTCTGGAAATGAGCACTGCTTTCAGGATTTGGAAAGTCACCGTTCCCTCCAGAGCTCGAGGTCGGCAGGGGCGGTGAAAGCCTCTCCGTAGTTGTTTGGAAGGTGCTGTTAAAGCGCGATCGTCCTGCGCCGCCAGAGGAGGCAGAGCTGTTCTGGGTTCGGGATGCCGTTCCATCGATCGTATTTCGCCTCTCGAAGGCCCCGATTGAGCTCGTACTGTGCGCTTCCACAATCATGCTTGCTTCCTTGGTCGTGTTTGGTTTGCCATGGAGCTTCTGCTGCGCCTCTAGGGCGCCTGTGGAAGTCTGGAAACGAGCGACGGCAGTGGCATAGCCTGCATCCTCGGGATAAGGAGACCGAATGAACTCGGTGTCTACGAGGTCTCCGGCGAAGATAAGCATGCTCCGTAGGGCCTCATTGCCAATGTTGCGCGGAAGTCTACGGATCACAACAGCTGGTGCCGGGCGGGTGTCCGCGCCAGCGAACGAGACCGGATCAGACGTGGTGGGCTGGAGAGAAGGCATGATGCCATTGCGGTCGGGATGGCGCTCAGCAGTTGGCGAAGTACCGTATATTTGAGAGGAGCCGGCGATGGAGCTTTGGCCAAAGATATCCGATCGGAAAGATGGGGTTGGTGGAGACGAAGCAAAAGGGCTGCGTGAATACATGGTGGTAGTGGTGCGAATGGTACTATTGGCCGGAATGGACTCGTCCATTGCGCCGTGGTCGCCGTGAATCAACACTAGGCCGAAAAGAAGCTGAGACGCTTGGTGGAGTTAGCACATGCGTCAACGCACTGGGTGGGCAGGGCAAGCGCGAGAGTGTTGCAGTGCAGAGACGGAAGGTGCGTGGCGACCTGGAGAGCGGTTGGCCGATGGCTGAAGCTGGATGGGTCGTGGTTGCCGTGTCAAGAATGGCATATGAAAGCGGGCGGTACCGGATGCGAATGGCAGTCGCGGCGATGCGCGCACGCGACGCGGCCGGAGCAGCGAGCGCGAGGGGGTGTGCAGAGTGGCAGCAGCAGATGATCGATGCAGAGGGAATGCGCTGACCAGAGCCGGGTGTCAAGTATGTAGGCTTGCGACGAATATTTGCGGGCCGAACGATGGGAGACGCGACGTGCAGTCGGGAGCTGCAAGGCGAGATGCGTGCGCTGTCAGGCGGGATTGGACCGCGGGTGCGGGCGCGGGCGCGGGCGCGGGCGCAGTGAGTGGAGCGATGCGAGAAGGTGGGCGGCGACACTGAAGCAGCAAGCGACGGCCGGACTGGATGGTGTGCTGGGAGAAGGTGGGAGCGTGAGAGCGTGAGAGCGTGAAAGCGTGAGGTGGTGGTATGGTGGTGTGTGCGGGAAAATGGGGCGTTCGAGGCACTTGCACTTTCTGGACTCGACGGGAGAGCGTGGAAGGTGCGACCCACGACCCAACTGAACGGGAGCGTCGAGCGAGTGTTGGAAGGCACGGTCCAATCGATAAGAGGATGGTGCACGGGCTAGCGTGTGGCTGGGGTATGGATGCTTGCTTGCTTGCTTGCTTTGAGCGCACGAGAAAAAAGAGGCTAATGCGACCGCAGCTGGCTCCTCTCCGGCAAGTGCAGGCAAGATGACCGCAGCCGGCGAGCTCTCGAGAGTGTCAGCTTCGGCTTCGAGCCGGCTTCCATGCTGTATCGCAGTGTGTGCTGGTGCTGGTGCCGGCGCTGATGCTGTCGCTGACTGCTGCTCATGCACCATGGTCCATGGTGCTGCTTTGGGCCGCCGTTCTGATAGAGCGCGCACTTGTTAGAGTTGCACCCCTCCCTTAGATTGAAACTCTGTCCTGCAGAGCCCAGCTCTTAACCTTTGATTGGATGCTCTCATAGACCTACAGTATACAGCGCCCGGTCAACGAGACCATCGCATCGCCGGCGAAGCCGCCCGTACAGTATACTTCACCGCCGTCCCGAGTCGTCCAGCGCGAGCTCACGTCCCAGTGTAGCGACGTGATTCACCACGGGCTCCAAGGCCACGCCGTTGTTCCGTTCCGTACCTACTCAGCAGTGCCAGCTGCCTCCTGTGCCTCCCGTGCCGCATCCCGCCGTCGGCATGCCCTAGTCCAACACCTTGCAAGTTGCCAGACCACCCCCCGCAGCCCAAACCAAAGAACACCCTCCATCTTGTACGTAGCCTCCCGCTACTCTTCCGCTCCCTCTCATTCGTCCGGCATACAAATGGCAGACCTGACTGGAGATGCAATACTCGGTCCGCTTAACATATTTGACCAATCACAAAATTAGTGACCACTATCGAGTCTCGACACTGACTGATCCATTTTATCCCATTTTCCCTTCCCCTCGACCTAGGCTAGGCTTGGCTTGGCGTAGCTTGGGTCGCGCGCCGGAAAGGAGCAGTGCACGCTGCAGAAGCGCATTGCTGCGAAACGAGTTGCATTTCCTCGTGGCATGCTCATCACGTAGGGTACGCAATCAATGATGGTTATCGATGCCGGCCCGTTTTCGTTTCGGGACACCCTCACCGATTGCATGGGCGGGCATGGACGGGCATGACTTTTGGCTCTATTGGTACCGATCAGCTTCAATACACGTGCCGGACGTTGTACGACAGCGGGGAGAGCTGACCGGCACTTGTCCGCAGTTCACAGGCGGCTCACGTGCAGATTGCGCCTACCTGCCGTGGAATCTGGATTTCTGAGCCATGGTGACACGCGCGGTTGTGCTTGCAATGCCATCGCTTACACAAGCACCTGAATGTGGTTTTGCGGTCAGCGCCGCTACGGGAAAGTGAAACACCTGCACGTAAGCCTTTGCATGTGCTTCTCAGAGCATGGGAGGCCCACTCGTGGTTTCAGGCTCTCACAGTCCTGACCCTGAATTACAACAGCAACAGCGTGTTGCCTCAAAATCCCAGCCGTACAGGGCTGCTACCTTTTCGCAATAATAATAGCAGCAACAGCACTATCCGAGTCCCGACATACAGCATCAAAGTCGAATCCAAGATCACCCTTGAGTCTCTTGCAACCTCAACGCAATCGGCTGAGACGGATTAAACGCAATGCGTATCATATAAGGCGAAATATGACTCTTTGAAAGGCATCCAAATCTCTGGCTTCTTGCAAGAAGAAGCGGTGTGATATTTCTGACTGAACGCGTAGCAGAAGCATTAGCCTCCGACCAAAAGTGGCATTCGCAACCTATCGACCCTCGATCACGATCCTGGGAACACCTCATCGTGGGCCATGTTCACTTTTTTCGCGGTGTTTGCCTCATACCATCAATGACGAGCTAGAAGTAAGTCCACCTGAAACAAATGCCAACTCTCTCCACCCCAGCGACTCATTGACGTGGCCTCAAGAATCACTCCTTGGGCGCTCCACCTGCCTTCTGCACAAAAGTACTTCAGCGCAATTGGGCGATTCTGCAACATCTTCGACTGCCTGCTTTAGCTGCTGTAGGTCTAGACCTGCATTGACCAGGATTACTGTCAGATTGGGTTGGGCCGTCAGCGATATCCCTGGCTTGATCGCAGGCTGTGACCCCCTCTCATGTCGGCTTGAACTCTCGACTGTGAATAGGACTGGGAAGTCGGAGAGCTGCTGCGACATGGTATTGTTTTGGACCGGCCTTCCGCTACGACCGGCCTTCCGCTACTTTGCCTGAGGCAGGAAGTGCGCCGATGTACTTCTCGAAACGACGACAATATGATATTGCCTTCGTAGATAGACCGTAGTAGGCGCTTAAGGAAGCATATCGAAATGCGTCCCTCTTTATACATACTATAATCGCGTTCTCAGAGTATTGTTGACCTTCGTACAAATACGCAGGAGGTGTGGCTTGTACGCATATGCCTTAGGCAGATAGCGGAATGCCGGTCATAGCCAATCGGTGTACAGGATACTGGAACTTTTCGGCAAGCGTGACGTCGGCAAATGGATCGGCGCTTTGACTTTCGGTGTGCAACAGGTGCCGATATCTTTAATTTATCCGGATGTAGCGGCTTCAAACTATCCTAATTCATGGATATCGAGTCCACATACCCTTCAAGGTCCTGTACGATTTTGAGAATATTGAGAGACAGAACTGCAAGATGGACATCGATCGTGTGATTCTGCGCGCCATCACACATCAAATCCACCTACGTCACATTTCGACATGGGTGTTGAGCGCGTACTTTTCACATGTGTTGACCAGGTAGTATGCTATGCAATCCGGTCTTTAGTCCGGTTGCGCAAGTCAGCTCACTGCTGCTCCAAGTAGGATGGAGGCATATCGTGCTCTTGCTGGTTTTTGAGAACTTGGCGATTGCTGCCACGAGGAAGTCCGGTTCGCAATGCTGGCTTCTGTGAGCTGGTGAGTATGCGACGGCAATACGGGTTGCGACCGCAAGACAGCTGGGAAGGTGATAAGGTGATAACGGGCCTCTATTCATCAAGAATGAACGGAGCGCGACTGCTTAACAGCTTCACCTAACTGCAGTGCAATTGCCAGTATTGAGGTCGTGCTCTGACTCTATCAAAGCAATTCGCGCCATCCTCTCGTAACAGTGACCAGTGCTGCTCAGAGAGATATATGTGGCTGACCAGATCATAGACCAGAACGCAGACTAGCAGGTAACATGACTTTTGCGATTCGTAAAATGAACATCTTGGTAACAGCGATGCTGTTCGCACTCATTCATCATTCGAGGAGACTGTATACACGAATGATAAATTTGTTTCCAAAACGCTTCGTCATGAATGCCTTGGTTTCCCGCCCTCTCGGGTATCAATCCGATTTTCAAAACGCCGCAGCGCTCACTCAAAGAGCTACAAGAAGTCAGTTGTAACACAATCAGATCATGCCGCCAACACATACGACCATCAGTTTCTTGTAGTCTCCACTGGTCTCGGACTTGATGCGCTCCGCCAGATCCCGCTTATAGAAGTGTTTGTAGGCAGCCTTGGCTTGTTGGAGACGCTGTTGGTCCCAGTGGATCATGATGATGCGGCGTACGAGAGCAACATCTTTTGTGCCGAGTCCTTTCATGGAATCTTCGAGGAGGTCCGCATCATGCTTGGCAGGGTCCGTGGCTGCGCCGACCATGAAGAGGAGCGCATCTTCCATGTGACCCGAGAACTCCTTTTTGATGACGTCTTCAAGCGATTTGTGATATTTCTGCTTGTACGCTTGCGCGATTGCGCGAATCTGGCCATTGCTGCGCGAGGTCAAGATTGAGCAGACGGTCATCTGGTCGGTTCCTGCTCGGCCTTCTGTTGCGCCATAGATCTCCTTGACGTCTTGATCGATCTGCTGAGGGATGACAGGCGCAGACTCTTCGTTTCTTCGAGCAGCCATGACCATCTCGTACATCCGCTCAGTCTTCATGCTGAGATCGTTCTTCACGTCAGATTCCAGGGTTCGGCGATACTCTTGCTGATACTGGGCTTTGATGGCGTTCATATCTGCATTCGACCGAGAGAGCATAACATCGTCAAGCGCACTCTCCTTGGTACCTATTCCTTTGATAGCCTCGTTGATAACGTGGCAGTCTTGTCTGAGCGGACCTCGAATGATTGCTTCGAGTCCTTCCCGGAAATAGCCTGAAGTCTCGCCATGGACGTCCTTCATCAAGTCGCGACGATGTCTCTGCTGATAAGCCTGCTTGAGAGCCTCGATTTCTAGAGGGCCTAAAGAGGCAAGAACCTTGATCAACTTGGTCTCGTCCGTGCCAAAGCCCTTCATCGCTGCGCGGCAATCGTCAGCTGCTCTTGAGGCATCAAAGTTGGCACGCTGCCTCAGATCGTAGCCTGGAGCGGGCATGGCAGCTGGACCTGCTGGCATGCCGCCCATTGGCTGCTGTGGATGAGGTTGCCCATACCCGCCTTGAGGACCTGGGCCATAGCCTCCCTGCTGAGGCGGAGGAGGGCCTAGGGGTGGACCACCAAACCCTCCTGGAGGAGGTGCCGGCGGTTCCCATTGACTGCGGCCTGTAGGGTCGATGAAGTAGTTTCGTCCGCTTGCTTGGTCAAATTGCGTCGTCCATCCTGGAGGCAGCGGCGGCTGACCTTGCACAGGCGGTGGTCCAGGTGGAGGTGCTCCGAAGTGGCCGGGTTGGCCGTATCCTTGTTGCTGATGATTCATTCCGTAAGGCTGCTGTTGTGGGTAGCCTTGCTGAGGGTACTCTAGAGGGGGGGTCAGCTCTTTTGTTCTTCCATTTCAGCTACTGTGCCACAGCTAGTATGGCTTGCGCCTCCGGTAGCATGTCACAGTGAAGATCTCCTAGTCTACTTACGTTGATAGGGCTGCTGCTGGCCGTAGTATGCTGACATGATGCCAAGGGCTCGTGTTCAGCTGGACAAACTATGCCGTGACAGATCCGAACGAGATATGTGTGCCGTGTTCATCAGAGAGCAGAGTGAAAGGGTTGTAGGAAGAAATTGAAGGTGGCGGAGTATTCAGGTCTACGTGCAAGTGCAGTCACGAGCCGAATCATGTGAGGTATCATAGTGGGGCAGTGCAGAGGCTTGGGTTGTGGCTTCACCATTTCCATCGCCGGCACAGGTCTGGTAGAAAATAGAAAATAGAAAATGAAGATCGGTTCCCGGCAAGCATGTGACATGCATCATTACAGGATCACGTGGAGCGTGAGTGAGTGGCGTAGAGAGAGGCGGCGCGGCGGTGCAATGTCGTCGGCCAAGCAAAGATGTCCTGGCTGTACAGAGGGACCCGTCCAAGATGCCTTACGAGGTTCTCCTGCTTGAGCGAACCCTGTTACGACCCTTTGTACCTATTCACCCTGGCCGACGAGTGTTACTATCAGCTGCTTCCCGGCTTATGTCGCAGCAACGTTTGGCATCCTGGTCTTCTTGTCTGAGCCTTAACCATAGCGGAGGCTGACGACCATGTCAACATAAACAACGAATGACTTATTAGTCGGCTTCTGGTCCGCACTGTTTCAAGAACTACTGTTTCGGCCCGTAACCTCTCACGCCGTAGAATATCCTCGCCAGATTACGATTTTCATTGCCACACGACGTCTCAGAACCTTCACTCGAGCCATATAAGCAGTAGATCTATTCAACAACATGGTGTCCATTGACCACGCGTTTCTCGACCCAAGCCGAGAGGCCTCACACAACATGATCAACGGTTCTTGGGCACCACATGGCGACAACTTGACGACCAGGTCACGGGCCAGCTCAGTCGCCTCGAGCAAATATATCCCTCAAGACTACCTACTCGGCAAAAAGACACCAGCCGAGTTGCTCAATCCTCCAACACAAGGCGGAGCACTTGTTCCTGTCGATGAAACGGCATCGGTACGGAGCTACGAGCCTTCTGTGCCGGAGCAGTACGCAGCTCGGCCATACAATCCGCAATTGGCCCTCCAACCGTATCCGGATGCTCAATCACCTCTAGGAGTATACGCCAGGACTGTTGGCAGGCCTCGTGCAAGCACAGAATCACGATGCTCGGATTGTTCTCGCTCTTTCCGAAGCTACAATTCAGCACGAAGCCATCAACGACAAAGTGAGGATGATGATCACTATCACTCGACTGATAACCGCGATCTTCAACGGAGTCGAAGTCATAGAGAGCGAACTCATCACCGCGATTATGAGACTGATCGTGACAAACACCGATCGGGAAGATCGCGCAAGAATTCCTACTACGACGACTCGCACACATCCTCCTCATCGAGGAATTCATCAAAATCAAAAGACAGGAAAGACAAAGAAAAGCCTGTCAAGAGAGCATCTTCCACTACACAAAAGCGGCGTCCCACGTACGTGAATGCAGCTCATCAAAGTAGGAAACTCCAACTCCGCTCCGTTGATGACCTCCTATACTACATCGAGGGCTGGCCGCTAACATGCTTGTAGATTGGGCGGCTCTTTATTTTCCTTGTGGAGCCATATGAAGAGATGTTTCGAGTAGAAGGGCTTTCGCGCTCTCCTCCAGCTTGTCACATTCATGCATTCGGCCTTTCGCATCGATTGTGTTTCGCATCATCAATCTACAGCATGAGACACCTTTTGCAGCAGCATAGAAATAGCGCAAGCGATACAGTAAACATTACTTGCATAACAACGATCTTCCTTTCTCATCCCTGTTCCACAGGGGCTTCCGCACATGCGCGATGATGTTACTGCCTTCATCACCCAGGCATTCCGGAGCCATCACTCTATAAAATCTTGGATTGAGATCATGTGCAGCAACACACACATCACCAATGTTTTTTCCCCGTAGCCGGCTTCTTACTCATGCAACCAAGAGTACAGGATCAAGTCCACAGCTTCGGAAGCTCAAGGGCATGACTGTCCGACCGTAGGGTTGCCCTATGAAACGCGAGTAGGCAGTGCAGTCCGAGCAGCAGGAGGCACATGACTCGATTTCCCAAAGACCTGCTTCTTATTACTACCGCCAAGCATGATTCATCACACGATCGGTGCGGAGTGAGACCCAGATGATTAGTACCGGAACGACCTCATGTGACGAAATGGCTAGAAACAACTGCTTCGCTCTTTCAGCGCACGTTCAATCATTCGGTGGTTGCCGTTGCAACATCATCGTCACGCCGCGCAACCGTTGCAGAGTCTTCAAGAATCACGCCAGAAGTGAGTAGGCTCAGTCAGAATATTGTCAGCTGCGGCGTACACCATGTTACGAGAGTCGTTCACTCCTGATTTCTCGTCCAACCACTTGCAGACAAATTGCCAGGGTCCTTCACTGTCCATCGGCGACATCTTGAACGAGACATGGCGTTTCGTCGAGAATGGTTGTTGCGACAAGACCCTGCGGAATGTGAGCATGCAAACCTTGCTCAAGAGGCTATTAAGCTTGGCCGGACTTGTTTCGTGACTAGCGAGAATCAGGAGTTTTGGTAGCCAGCACTTCCGATCGAAATCACAGGTAGAGAAAAAATGGTGATGCTGAGTGAGCTTAGAAAATATGTCGGCTTCGTGACAAAAGAATTCAACTCTCCATTCGATTCATCTTTATACATGCAGGTTCCAGTTCTCTCTATGCTTCTGCTGATTCATCGAAATTTCAGTCTAGCCTCCATCCGAGCTTGCTGATTTAGATCCAAGTCTTCTTGCCAAAAACCATGCGGAACATCATGTATTGGGATGCTGAACAGCAACCATCAGTACCGTGATTCTCCTTGTGATCTAAGTGTAGGAATTGCACTCACCAGCAGTGCCGAGGATGAGGGAGGCGTAGTATGGGTAGAGCATGTACTTGGCACGCGGGCCCTGCGGAAGAATGTCAGTGCCTGTAATTCATGGTGTGTGCCCATCTTCTGCCCATTTTTAGGCCTCTACATGAGCTCTGCCTCATGCTCGGTATACTATTTCTCGATACCGATATCCACTGACCTTGTTCCACTGCCGCACACCATCGTGAGTTTGGTGAATTCTCTGCCATGCGGGCACGTTGTTCTTGCGGTAAAGGCCTGGGAAGCTCGGCATCCTGAAGATGGAGTTAGCCATTGGAGGTGCCATTGAGAGGCATTGCGCGGTCGTAGCTATGCATCGTGGGCGGTGCTATGGACGTACCCGGCACGTCTGGCGATTGTGACGCGCATGTTGGCGGCGGTAGAACGGTAGAGCTGATAGAGCGGAGTGTAGTGTGCAAGACTGCTTCGTGGTGATGTCGATGTCGAAAGGCAAGAGGGCCGGCCGGCGTCTTCCGACGTTGCTTGGCGTTTCTGCGGCGAGACCGGCTTTCCCGCATGGTTAGCTACTTTCCACGCGCCTTCATCGCCATCTTTTAGAAATCAATTCCACCACGACGCCGACCACGACCGCGACGACGGCTTCACGCGCGCGCCAATGCAATGGCGCCTGACCGAGGCGTGAAGAGCTCATGGCAATGGGAGTCGCCTCATTTCATCGATGGCTGAGGAAATCGCCAACATGCTTGCTTCGACCAGCACTGCTTGAACCCGCCACATTGCCATCGAGTCCCAAACGGTCCATCGCTTCGAATCGAGGATACATAGTCTCTCAGTTGAATCCAAATCATGTGGACGAAGAAGATGCTGCTTGCCGCAAACGTCGTGGCTACTATCAGCCTATGCGCAGAGATCTTCAAGCCCGTCAGGCTGAGTCCACCGAGATCTTGCACAAAATAGCATTGCTTACGGGAGACATCGCAACTTTCTCTCTTGCAGCGAATCGATCATTTGACATCCTACTCTCTCAAGCAAACAAGCAAGCCATGAAGACCAAGTTGACACGCTTGGTCGACAAGCCCGAACACCGAAAAAATATGAAACTATGGATCGAGATTCTGAACTACAGACAGCGTCTCGATGGCTTTGACGGCGTGCTATCGATATGGCAAGACTTGTTGAAACGAAACATATACCTACCCACAGAAGGAGAAGATGCTGATATTCTGTGGCCTACCTTCATTCACGCATGTATCGCGGAGCCGATGACCAAACCGCAGAAGGACCACCTTACCCGCATACTCAAGTATGCCAAGTGGTTGAAGTCTCGGAGTGGCAATGTATATGCGAGCTTGTATACCTGTGTCATTGGCAGATTGCTTCGCATACAACCCCTCAAAAGGCTCGAACATTGGCATAGCCGGCTTGCTGATTTCATCGAGCCTGCCGATGTGGACCTTAGGGTTCTCGCAAAAGACTTCGCCTTGGATCCTGGACAGCCAAAAACTCTTTTCGAGAAGAACGACGCAGGATCTTTTGAGCAGTTTAGACCGATTTACCAACACTTCAAGGCTAATGGACTGTATGACCACTACATACCGCAATTACTGGAGCGTCACAGGCCTTCAATCGTGTTGCGATGGCATAAGTTCTTCCTAGAACATGGCGATGCGCCAAGCCCTCAAGTCTTCGCTATGCCTGCTGTGCAAACCTTATTCGAGCTCGACGGAAACAAGTCTTCACCAATGGTACACCAACAATCGGATGACGGCTCTAAAACGAGACCAGTCATTGGGTCGAAGGATGCTCCGGTGCTGACGCGTTCGAACATGTCTGCAATCATAGGCGAGGTCCACGGCATCAAACAAAAAGAAATGAGCGATTCCTTTGTCGCGAAAATGTTCGCAACGCGAGCCTTCCCTCTTGATGTGGTAGTCACTGGACTGGGCTTCTTCGGTATCGAAAGGCTTGGACCACTCGCGCTACGCGAAATGGCTGTGCGAGCAGGGTCGGCGGGAACATTCTGCACGAAATCCGACACTCTCAAAGGCATGGGGATCAGCATCAGCGAGTCTGTCTATGGTCGTCTTCTAGAGAAAGTCGCAGCCGAACTGCCCCATTTGTATGATGCATTAATCGCTAGCGATGAGCATCCTGAAGTGTTCGAAGATGCCGCGACACAGGAGCGCTTGTTGGCTTCGTTTCTTGAGCGCGAAGATAATGTCAATGCTCACTTGGCGCTTTTGGCACTTTCGATGACTGGACAGAAGGCAAATGCGAGGGCATGGAACAGAGTCTTGCAGCACTACATCCTCGCTCGTGACTATCGAGCAGTGTTGA
This sequence comes from Pseudocercospora musae, assembly GCA_001578225.1. NCBI lineage: Eukaryota > Fungi > Ascomycota > Dothideomycetes > Mycosphaerellales > Mycosphaerellaceae > Pseudocercospora > Pseudocercospora musae. The sequence goes on along the minus strand of LFZO01000160.1, from coordinate 45,448 downwards.
AGCTTGTTGAGCACATGAAGGCGTCGAAAATGTACCTTGCACACCAGACATTCGGTATGCTGTGTCATCACTTCTTGCCGACTCGGAATGTAAGCAAAGCTCCTCATAGTTCCTTGCCAGAGGGAGCTGAAGATATTGCTCCCCTACAATTCACAACAAATGCCTTCATTTACGCCGCTGAATGTGGTCTAGATGTGGATCACAAGCTGTGGTGCGAGAACATAAAGAGATTCGGCATGCTTCACAGGTGGGAAGAGCTAGAACGTCTCGTCCTGTGGCTGGTCAGCTTTTATTCGAAAAGAGGACTTCGTGGTGATGTCACGCACAATAATGGCAAATATCTGCTGCGAAGCAAATCATTGCTCGAACTCATTTTCAACCGGCCCACGCAGAAGGCGCTGATTATCTGGAGCCATAGGACTGCAGGTGTTAGAAGAGTGTTGAAGCCGCGAATTGACTCTGGAAAGGGCACGTGTGAGCCTTGGGCAAGGGGCATAATCCTCCTGAAGCGACTGGACGAAGTCGGCGTCAAAATAAGTGCAAAACTCGTCAGAGAGGCATTGCTACTCAGCATGTGGACTCTCTTTGGTCCGGCTTACTCGAAGAGAAACATCAACATGGACGTGAAGAGGGACAACGAGCTGTCGCTGGCCCATTACATCAAGTATGCCAACGAACTTTGGGACGGGGAACTCTTTGATCTGGATCCTAGCCTTTACGAGCCTCGCAATTATCCCGACCTTCTCGTTGCTGTTTTTGGCGGCACTCGGAGCACAGACATGCGAACGGGTGAAAAAGCCGATGTGGTGGCATATGCTGAATTCCTAAGGTCTGGGGGATCCCTCCCAGACACAGACAGTCGCAGCATTCTTCGAAGAGCTCAATACTGGCGGAGAAGTCCATTCCGCATTCCTGCTAAGAAGTCCGCTAAGTCCGCTTCATCGGTCTGCCATAATCGCCCTCACCATCGACCGCATCAATCGCCGCCTGCTCACTCATCGAGTTCCTATCCGCCACCCAATCCTGAAGATACTCAGGAACCTGCTTCATCTTATTCTCCTCTCCAGCAATAGGGTCGCCCAACGTCATGTATGTTGGGACGACTCCAATCCAGGTGTTATTTACCACATCTGGGTTCTGAAGATCGAATTTCTCGTCGCTTGGACCTCCTGCTCTCGTCTTCGCGGAAGCTGTCTCGATCCGCACTTTCAGCACACCTGTCGAAGTAACTTCATCCTTTCGTGGTGGCTTGCGACTATTCTCCCATCGGTGCGGAATACTATTGTTGGTAATCGACCGCAGCGCAAATTGCACTTCCTCTGGATCTTCCACAAGACTTCCGTAGCCGAAGATCACGGCTGAGCGATAGTTGCAACTGTTGTGGAATGGTGCCAAAGCAAGCACCCACCCGTCGAAGAGGATGCCGGCGACGCAGATCGGGATCTCGCCACCTTGAGTCAATTTGAAAAGTCTCGCGACTGAAGAGCCGTGGAGATAGACGCTTGGTTCCTCGTTGCCAGTATATGTATCGAGAGCTCCGAGCATGGGTAATACGGTAGGAAATTGCGGCCCTTCTTTGAGTGGCGCATTGAAAGACACGTGCAGAATCGGGCATTCGTTGACTATAGAATGGATCAAGTCGGCATCGTATTCAGCTATAGCAACGTATTAGTCTATGAATGTTGTGAAGTAAGATCGTGTTCTCTCTCACTTCTCTTCGCCAACCTCACGCCCTTGCTTCGCTCATCGGGGGTGTAGATTGCTAGTGGTGCCATTGTGCAGGCCTCTTCCGTTGATGGTATGTCGTGAATGAGAAGTATCTCCCGGCCGACCAGTCACAATCGTGGCATTGATAAAGCCTACGCCTTGCGCCCTTCAGGTGGGTCATGCAAGCTGTTGAAAGAGAGCTCCAAAGTCAATGACTGCCTCGGCTGCAACTTCCGCATTGAGGGGTGAGATAAGTGGTTTAGCTGTAGGTGGAAGGAGCTTGTTTACAGCATGCATACGATCCTGGAGTGTGTTGTGTGTGTGTGTGTGTGTGAGAAGATGAACGCCGGCGAATAAGCAAGAGCTCTATGGTACAGTGCTAGAACGTTGACTGTGAGTGCAAGACCTAAGAAACACCCACAACATTTCGAGTCACGACTCCCAACCGTCCAGTTCCTTTTCCGTCCACCTCCACAGCACCTCTGCCAACTCATCGTCTCCTCCAGCTTTTGTCAAACTTCCCTTCAACCCAACAGGCTCATACCATGTCCCACTTGCCACCTGCCTTGTCCCTGTGCCTAAGGGCGCAACAGCTGCCCATTGCTGATTCCAAGCACATTGCTCCGGAGGAATCATCATGAAGTAACTCGTCGCATACACGAACACTTTCTGGAAGAACCCCAAATTTTCCACAAGGCCTGTCGCTGAGACACCAGGATGTATGCTCACTGAAGTGATTTCAGGATACTTCTTCGCATAAGCACGTGCGTAGAGCAAATTCGCGAGTTTTGATTGTCCGTAGCGAAACCATGGTGCCATGAATGGTGAGATATCCTCTTGTTTGGTTTTGAGTTTGGGGAAATCTATGCCTGTGGAAGCTTTGTAGCCGAGTGATGTGTCCCAGATGACCCGGACGTCGGCGCCGGGAAGTTGTGCGGTCTTCTGGAGTAAAGGTGTAAGGAGTTTTACGAGGTATGCATGACCCATATGGTTTGTTCCGAATTGGATCTCATAGCCGTTCTGTGTAAGGCCCGGGGGCAGGGCCATAATACCGGCGTTAGCGTTGAGGATGTCGAGGCGGTCTGTACTTGAGAGGATTTCTGTTGCGGCAGTCTTTACCGAGGAGAAGGATGCTAGGTCGCATTTTACGAATGTCACTGGTGTTTGAGGTGCTTTCTGTTTGGCTAGCTGTATTGTCTGCTCCGCTGAGGGTTGAGATCGTCCTGTGAAGAAGATGTGCCGTGGATGGCGTTTGGCGAAGGAGAGCACTGTTTCTCTGCCGAGCCCTCCAGTGCCTCCTGTTACTAGTATTATCCGGCCACTAAGGTCTGGAATTTCTTTTTCTGGATTGAAGACTGGTTTCTTGAACATATTGAAGGCCATGGCTGATAATTTTGTTCTAGTAGCTTTCTGCTCTGGCGTTGTGTTGTCTTGGAGGTGTGAATTCGAACTGGAATGCACAATCTCCTACCTGTTCTTGAAGGCTCTTATATTCGAACTATCTGGTGTAGCTGTTCCCGAAGTCTCATCGCATGTCGATGTCTTTGATCTGCGGTCCGGATATAGAGATGGACGATCCGCTGTTAGATATACAAGGTGCTGTGGTGCCGCCGCTGGACTGCACCAATGAGCGAGCGGTCGCTTTCAAAAAACCTTGCTTCGGTCGCAGTCCTTTCACAATCGCTGTCGCTCTGTTCGGACTTTGGCGACCTTAGCTTCTGCCATGTTGTGTCTTGTGGTGTCTGTAATGTCCTTGAGTAAGGCAAGAGAGCACGTGATCGCAGATTTGATTTCTTCCAATTAGATCTCGGCTTGGCGCCTTATGCGGCTGTTTAGAAATCGAGCTTGGGGACAGTACCTATAGCTATTGATAACGCGCTTTAGAATAAGCCTTCAGGTAGACGCGCCTACCAAGTGATTATATAAGAACTAGCGACAGTAAGCTAATGTCCATAGTCGCTACAATACTTAAATGACCTCGTAGATATAACATCTAGACTCGTAGTTTGGTAACATATATACCCAGGGTCCTAGATATCCGTATAGAACTAGAACAATAACAATGTCGAGATTTACGTATAGATTTCTAGTAAGATGCGATTTTACGTATAGCTTGTATCCCTGCGAATAGCGGGCGTGGCGTGTCTAATGGAGATCTGGATATACAGCTGCCTGGAAGCGGATGCAGCGGCCGCAGGTTGACAGCAGACATCCCTTCAATGCACAACCGGCCGGCATGCTTGGTGGTCGTCGGCATAGCAGGGAAAACATGGAATAGGATGGGAGATCAAGATTAGCAGACATCGTGTCTCAGGGCAGCGAATATTTACGCTTGCACGCGTGATCCCATTTTCACCAGCCATCAACGCCTCGCTAAGTACCATGCACAGCACCGAACAACCCTCGTCCATTATCTCTTCGCACGCTTGCTTTTGCCAGGCCTGAAAGTGCCCTTCTTGCCTCCACTTTTCATCTTCGTAACAGAATACGACCGGTCATCTCCCGTCGACTTCGCATCGTTGCTCTTCGCGAACCGCTTCTTGCCACCAAAACCGAACTTCTCGTCCTTCTTTTGACGCTTCCGATTTGGACCGTCGCCAGACGCCCGTCTCGCCGCCTTGTCCTTCTTTGCTGTCTCGGCCGCATCCTCGATCACGATGTCGAAATCCGCGTCTTCGTTGGCGGAGAGGTCGGCACCTTGGCGTTCTGTGGAGAGTTAGCAGGGTTTCTAGGCAAGGATCTTGTCGAGAATGATTCGTGACTTACTCCTCTTGAGCGTTTGAATTCTGTCCATAGTGTCTCGCTTCTCCTTCTGCCTCTCTTGCAACTTGGCGACCTGAACAGCCTTGCCGAACTTCTTGAGATCTCTCTGCCGTCTTGCCTCCGCGCTTGCTTTCTTCCTTGCAGCCTCGTCCAGCATCTTGGCTCGCACTTTGCCCATCTGCTCTTCTGACTTGACCATTTCCGCAAAGTAATCTGTAGGCCGGCTGAAAGGAACTCCTTCGGCCTTCAATCTTGCTCTTGCTTCCGTCACAGCATCAAGACACTGGTGGTAGAACTTCAATTCTCTGTCGAGGTCGTCTTCCACATCCTTGATCTCAACTGGCTCGGCAGAGGTCACCGATTGTACTTCGGAGAAAGGTAGACTGGACGACAAGGCAAATGACTTTAGCGATCGTTGCAATGCTGCGGTGTTGTTGATTGTCAGTCGTTGGTGCGGTATCACATCCGCTCTGTCTTCAGAAGCGAGCGATTCGATGTCAGATAGTGGTATATCGTCGTCTTCGTCGCCATCCTGTTCAGGCTCGTCCTCTTCATCTGACTCTGAGTCGGACTCATCTGACATGGGCCCAATCTCTGCACCTCCATTTGCTTGGCCAGCCTCTTGGCTGTCGTCTGTCTCCCAGCCCTCTGCCTCGCTCTCGCTCTCGCTACCCTCTGCTGGCTTTGGGCGCTTGGCGGCCTTTTTCGACTTCTTCGTGCCGTTCGCAGCTTCCTCCTGCTTTTCGAGTGCTTCTACATCGACATGCGGTTCTTTCTTCTGTCGTTTGCGCTTCTCGGCCGCTTTTTGCATTTTCTTCTGCTTTTCCAGCTTATGGTTGACACCTTTCTCGCGCTCCAAGGCGGCTTTGAGCTTCATAGTTTTTGCCATGGTGCCGACAGTGTTGTGCGATCAATGCGCTGGGCAAGAAGAATCGATTAGCAGAGTTCAAATAAATTGTGGCCCTTCAACTTTTGGCTTTGCCGCGGGCGGAAAGAAGGAGCCAGCTCCGACACTTGTTGATCTTTACCTTCACGCGTCTGTTACCGCTCGTCCATATGGATAACTATCGCGAATCGCATCAACACACAGTACAATGTTGAAATGGCCGCGGGCATTGCAGAACGTTGGCCTCAGGTCGAAACCTCCCCGTGCTGTTCCGACGCGGTATGCCTCCAGTAGAGCGACCACCGATTCCTCGCCAAGCCGCGCCTCTCGACTGCTTGGTTTCCATAAGGCAAAGAGTCCTGTGCGAGCTTTCGATCGCATGCTGACATGGACGCTGTATGCGTGGGCTGGCTTTGTGGGTTGGCATACATGGTGTCACTATTTCTACACATGCGACCCAGCTTACGGAATCTCCATGCTACTGACTCTATCAAGCTGTAATGACTATGTCATCATCAGCAAGTGGTACAGGCGAGGTAGAGGAATTCATGTCGGAGATGTGGTCAGCTTTCGGCATCCTGTCAAGGAGGGAGTGCATGCAGTCAAGAGGATAGTTGGCTTGAGCGGAGATCTGGTCTTGATGTACACCCCGGGCCAGAGTGATGCCATGTTGCAGGTATGAAGTGCGAAGGAACGATGTGCTTCGATTCGAGTCACTGATGACTGGTAGGTACCAGAAGGACACTGTTGGGTCGTTGGCGATAACCTCCCCCACTCTCGCGACTCCAGACATTTCGGCCCTCTTCCCTTGGCTCTGATCTCTGGCAAGGTCATAAGCAAAATTGACTACCAGGATTACATCCCCAAGCTCGCAGCATTGGAGAATGGTCTACAGCCTATAACGGACGACGATCTAGATTGAGCATCGTCGTGTGGTTCGGCAAGCTAGATTGGCCTCAGCTATGAGATGTCTCTGAAGCACTGCATAAAATCTGTTCGGAGCCTGCACTTGAATGCGTGGGTAGCGGCACAATCTGGTATTCGCGTCGAATACTGCACCTGGAGAACCACATGAACCACGAGCTACGCGTCTGCTTCATTGGCGTTGGCATGAAGTATTCCGAAAGCCAGATCAGTGGAATACGCAAGCTCGATCCGTACTTCTTTCGACGCTCAGATCCGAGCAGGGGTATCGCTGCCAAGTATTGAGTTCCTGGCCCTATCGGGAGGGTCCTTTGGGCCTGCAGAACCCAGCAATGTGCCCAACACAAGTGTCGGATAGCATGAGCGAGCAGTGGGCTTTTCCAAAGTATTGTGCACAACATCCCCCGGGACTCAAAAATCAAACCTGTTGAGCCGCGGACTGGGCACCACAACGCAACTCTGCAGGCGTACTAGACAGAAAAGCCGTCTTGCTTGGAGATGCAATGCATACGATGGTCATGTATCGGGGCGAGGACACCAATCATTCTATCATCGATGTCGGTGTTCTACTTGAGCAAATACGACCGCTGTTTCAAGATGCTCCACCTGCCGATGTCGGTGAATTCATCAGCACGGCTGTTGCGAATTATGAGACTGAGGTCAATGAGCGGACTGGGTTTGCTGTTCTGGCTCCGAGGCAAGCTTGGTTAGATGCTCATGATTTCAAGAGGCTCAGCGATGACAGTCCCTTGGTAAAGACAAGGGTAATGAGGCTGGATTTGAATGAGATTTCGAGATGATGAAGTGGATCTCCCATCCTGATGACCCACTCTATTTGTGCTCAAGCAAGGGGGAGCGATGTCGAGTGCTGCATGGCGTGCTGCATGGCTTTGCGCAACGTGAAGTTGGTACTCCAAGTCTGCAACACAAGTGTTACATTCGCACCAAGCATTGCAGTCAAGCTTCCATTTAGATGGCCATATTCTCAAGCGATCACTAGGAGCGAATCACAAACAAAGTCGACGTCGGACAACCACCAGCGGACAACACAACAGTTCCACCTACCCTCCATCACAATGCCCGTCAAATCCGCGCATATCAGGGTCGCCTTTCGAGAACTTGATTCTCGAGCACCGACTACTCACACCAGGATCAACTATAATGATATACTGCTCGCTCATAAATCTCAAGGGATGCTTCGCGCCAACCTGCATGCCCTGAAATACTACTCGTCGGGAGATGAGGACACACAAAAGACCTTGGCGAAAGCGAGTGGCAATTTCAACGAGATTTTCATTCTCATGGATCGAATCTGGAACGTGGTACCCCACTCCATACATACGTCGATCAGATCTAGCGGAAAAGTCCAGTAGGCATTTGGCCTTACGGAGCTGCTGGAAAGCATGCTGTTGCATCTTTTCACCCCAGAGATTTTGCGTTCCATGCTGGTGCAACGCGGCTAGTATGATACCGTGGCCGGTTTTGTTGAGTTGAAAAAGGCACCAGGCCTCCTACCGTCGGATCGCGATATTCACACACTGCTTTCGGCGCAGAGAAATTTTCAGGTCCCATCGCCCACGGATTTCCAGGGAACATCTCTGGGGACCTCATAGCAAGCCGCGTCAGGTCATTTGAATGGTTTAATACTCCATGTATCACTTTTGATAACGCGCCGAGCACAGGATGCATGGGCATGAAAATATTCATATCTAGGAGAGGTGGACGTTCTCTGCGTCTTGGAACCCGCACTGCGTCAATGCTGATCTGCCATCCGCCTGTGAAGCAGCTTCAAGTCGAGACCGTGTGCAACTTTTGCACAGTGGCAGGGAAAGCTCGTCACAGGGACACAGAAACCTCCATTTCAGGCCAGAAGTTGCTCGGAAGCTGGCTTCACGGTGGGTGAAGTGCCGGAGAGGACTCGTCGATTAAGGCAGGTTCACAAGGATTGCAAAAGTGGACTTGGACCGCACTGTGTCGTTTATACGGCTACTACGAACATCCCACGGCAGCGTTCTGCATCGCCATCGCCTTTGGACGACTTTGAAATAAGTAAAGGGGAGCTCAACGACAAAGACTGCTCAATTTGCAGGCCGATGATGAGTTCAAATGGCGAACAGCACCATTGCTGTAGCACACAAAGACAAGAGAAGCCATACTCTCGGGGAACGAGGCACGTCCTCCGCTCTAGGATCTGAGAGCTGTCGATATCAAAAGCTACTTCTCCAACACATTAGACGGCTGCCGCTGCTAAGCCGCCTTCCCAAGTCGCCGTGGAGCGGCATTCTCCAAAATCCGCTTCTGGCTTCCATTCACCGCAGCATCAACCATAGCCGCGGCCAGCTCACCAACAGGAATATGAAGATTACCCAGAACAAGGCTTAGAGTCGGCTCTCGCACTGTTACAAACCCAGGCCGCTCACTGAAAGTCTTCCACCCCTGATCAAATTTTCCTTCAAGATTCATCACTCGGTTGTCAACAGTGCCCTACATCATACGTCAGTCAACTTACAATGACTCGTGCTCGCTCCACTGATCCTCGCCTTCCTCCTGCCCCCAAAACCCATAAATATTTACTCTGATCCCTCTCCACAAACGCACCACTCGTGTAAACAAATCGAAAGTCCCTCCCTTGCCCAATCCCCATCTTCTCGAACGCGTTAACAGCTGACATCGCCATATCCATACGCACGTCCACTCCAAATTTGGCACTTCCTAGAACCCAGATACATGCTTCGGCTCCAGAAAGCTGATCGTGCTCGTGTTGTTTGTAGTTGTGGAAGTCCCCGACGGTTACTGCTTGAATCTTTGGATTATGCCATTGCGCCGTCTGTGGTTTTGCCTGCCGTAGTTGGAGGTCTACGGAGAGCTGGCCAAGGAGTATGATGCAGTACGCTGCAGACCTGCTCCAACAGTACATCTTGTCAAGCTTCACTCCAAGGCTGTCAGCAAAGCTTAATTACGCTTGTCTTCTGGATTTGAGATGTTGAAGATCTGCAGACTCCACACTGCTCGCTCCGGCACGTACGAACGTCATGCAAGTCTGTAATGCGCCTTGGGACTGGGTGTCGATCAGGAACCGAAGCATATATGTGCTTGAAAGATTTGTCCTCGCCCGGCTGGTGTGCTGCCAACTTCACATTGCAGACCTGCTTTCAAGATGCATTTCTCAATCCAGACACTTCTCGTCGCTGCCGCAGGATCAGCAGCTCTAGCAAGCGCGGAGTCAAGCAGTAACTCGACTACGTCCCCAGGCTATACCTGCTATTCACATTGCATCGCCTCGACGATAGCGAGCAATGAATCTGCAACCCTTTCTTTCGGCAAGCACTATGCAGTTCTCAATCTGGACCTGATTCCAGGTATCCTCTCTTCGGTCCTGAACACCCCAGCAGGCAAGACGTTCGTCAACAGCACTGCTACCTGGATTGACGCAGTCCACCGTCAAAGCCCCATGCCTCTGAGCATATTCACTCGAATCTATTTCTCCAACTCTCACAAGCCGGAAATCAGCTCCGACACGCCATTCGCCAAAGTTTCGAGTTCGCTAGGAACATCTTCCGATCCCAACACTCAAGTGTACTCAGCGTTCCACGTGGACGAAGCAGCCGGCGATGTGATACTTCAGAAGACAAGATACTACGCTGGAGCTGGTAATGGCTTAGAGGAGATTCTCAGCACGCAGAAGATCGACACTGTAGTACTGAGCGGAGTCAGGACAAGTGGTGTTATCCTCAACACTGTCTACCAACTTTTTAATCTCAACTACAAGGTCTATGTTATTGCGAACAACACGATTGAGACGCCACCTGATGTTGGTGGCAACATCAACACAGCCATTTTGGAAGGTGTGATCCCAAAGTTGCCGGCGGATGTCATTACTTTGGAGCAAGCCCTTGGAGCTTTGAAGAGGAGTGGACCGGCAGTCTATTAGACAGAGTTTACCACGTCCGAAACGAGATGGGCGTTCTGACAGAAGCACAGCCTTGAATGAGACCGATGGTACAAATTTCCCTGTCACGCCCTTTGACCAGCGCGCGGTATTTACCACAGCAAGTTCAAGTTCCACATCATGGCTGATCACCACCTTTCTTGAAATTGAACGCTCTATACCATCGCCAAAAGCCACAATCATATTTCCAGAGCGCCAATCCTTCTGCCATCCCGGAGTCACCTTTCCAAGCCCCTACAGCCTTGTCGTATGCATTTTGAATCTCCAACTCGTCGTCAACCTTATTCATCAAAGTATAATGCACTCGACAGCCTCCAGCATCCTGTTGGCTCAGGAAACCTTCTTGTTTCCACGGAATTTGGAGAGCTCGATGGACTTGCTTGGACTGCCTGCCACCACTCTGCTCAGACACAGAGATAGCAAAGCCTTTCTTGAGACGAAAAAGCTCTGTGGCCTCCACACGAAATGGAGAGATTTTGCGTGTTACATCTTGTATCGTGGGAATGATGTGACTTTTCAGTTTACTTCCCGGTAGAGCATGGAAGAGTGTTACATGAGCAGCCACTTTGTTGATCTTTTTGGGAAAGTATTTCTTTCGTAGCTCTGTCATTCGCTCGTGAAGTGGCTTGTCTGTGAGGATCGTGAGGACGTAGAGTTGTTCTTCCTCGCTCCCTGTTTGAGGGATGTGGGAGGGTGAAGTTTCCCGTTTCTTGTTCGTCGCCGGATCTGATTTCGGCCCACTTGTATGAGCTACTGTCCTGGCTTGTGTTGATACATTCTGGGTTATGGGAGGGTTTATGTTGCCTTTCGATAATGCTTCAGAATAGCTGAGGCCATTGCTACCTGACATGATTATTCGGCCAAGCCGTACATGGAGCGTATCCGTTCGAGCCAGACAGACACAGGGCATGCTCGAGTAGCATTTTCCCAAATGTGTCTCTTGCATCATAATTTGAACTACTTACGGGTGGGAAAAAGTGTTGACGTGGACGACTTCAGGCACTTTGACAGAAATCGACATGGTCGATGTCGAACTGGTCATCAATAATTCACCGACACACTTTGAAGCATCACCAATGCGGGTGCGGGCACGATGAAGGCGACGTCTTTGCCACATGATGGCCAAGCCTAATGAGCCTGTGAAGGTCCACATGTGCCAATTTAATCCGGTCAAATTGTTGTGGTCGTGGCGATCATTCGTGAGAATAGCGAAAGAGAGTAGGCCGGCCAAGGAGGAAGATCTCATCGTGGCCAGCCATGGGAGACGACACAGAAGCATCATCTAACGAGTGAATGAAGTCCAGTACGCAGGCCGCTCTGTGACCATCAGGAAGCAACCTGACACGCTCATTGCAATCATGCAAGATGTGTTGCCCGATCAGGCATCTGCTCAGAAAGAAGGGAAGAAGGATGCGCTATGACGGGCCTCCTCCGAAACCACCTTGAGCGATGGCCTCCTTCCTAAATGCAGAGCTTCCTGAAGCATATATCGACTACTACCCTGCTACTTAAAGCTCGTCTCTCTGCCACCGCCTTTCTACCTGTGCACTCAGCAACATGCCACGATCGCAATCAGTCGATGTACCTGCAGAGCAGAGAGCCCGCCTCGACGAAGTAGCTCAACTCATGCTCGACATCTACCAAACGCTGGCAGATATGCGATACATCAATCCAGAAGGAATCATGCAAGGACCACATGATACTGAAGAGCTTCGCCAAGCATGGGCCAAACATGATCTCGACCCTGCTATCATCTACCTCTACAGCATCCTCCCGTACATCGACATAACAGTCGCTGGCGAGCCTGACTTCTTCCATGGTGGCACATTCGCCAACTTCCTGAAACCCGAAGATGTTGAGCGTGGTCGCGATCCATGGTACATGGACCCAGATCTGGAAGCTGATTGGGACGACGAGAATGGCCCTTATATGAGGCCTTGGTACACGCCGCTCTCTCAGATGGGCAACCACCAGAGTGTCATACTCTATGATGCTCGTGAGCATCGCATATGGATCATTGATCAAGAAGGATGGGGTACAACCGATCGCGCCTTGTGCAAATGGGGTTCGGACGATGAGGAAGAGAAAGAGAAGAGTGATTGGGGCAGCGACAGCGACGAAGGTGGGTATAACGAGGAGCCCAGTGCCTCTGATAGCAGCAGTGAATGTGGCGAGGAAGGGACCGTAGAAGCCGACGAACTTGACGGCCTCCGAAATGATCAAGCAGAAGAAGTAGAATACGACGAGGGCTTCGACGTGCTTGGAGAAGATGAAGTTCGGCAAGCTGAGTGGGAGGGACGAAGCAAGAACGACAACAGCTTCCAGCACATCCGAAGTCGTGATGCCAGTGCTGTACTTCGCGATATCAAGAAATGGTATTACGAGCTGAAAGAGTTTCCTGGGCAAGGCGAGCACAGTGGGCAAGAATGGATGAAACCAAAGATTCTCAAACCGCTATATGTTCAGAATGGCTGGCCTGATGATTTCGACGGAGATGCATTCGAGGTCAGCTTAGCACGAGCATATTGTGCCGACCGTGCGAAGTACATGGCCGAGAATCCGCTACGCCAGGTGCAATGCTACGAGGGATGGATGCAATACGGGGAGCGTGATAAGGAGAGGTATACGAAAGAGATAGAAGAGGGAAAGACTGCAGATGAAGAGTGGGTTTCTCGATTCAAGCTTTGGCAGTCTCAAAATAATCAGGCGCGAAACGTCAAAGACCTAGAGAGGGCCAAGGAAAAGGCTGAACGTCGATGTCCTGGAGGAAAGTGCCAAAAAGAAGAGGACTTGCCTTTGTGGGAGCTTGAACAGCTGCGAGTCGAGACGCAGTGGATGCGAGAGAGCTTGCCGTGTTCCCAAGATGCGGTGGCTCCGACCACGGACGACCCGGAGCAAAGGAAACATGACATTGCCCGTGCGAAGAAAGCTGAAAAGAAGGCAGCAGTCTACTCAAAGGCCTATGAAGCTGCCAAAGCCGACGCGGAGAGATTGTGTCCCGGAAGGACTTTTGAGCAGGCTACAGGAATCGAGTCGTTAGGTAGGAAAGACACGCTCTGGAATATCGAGTCGCAGAAGTATTGGATCGAGTACGGCAAGAAAGAGCTTGAGAAGGTGCAGACTTGGGCAAAACAATTGCCAGAAAATGTTCCGAACACGATGGTATTGGTCGATCATGCGATCAAGTCGAACGAGAGGTCGCTTAAGAGCGCCCAAAATATGCTGAAAAGGCACGAGGAGTGGTTGGCCGAGCATGGCAATACCGACTGAAACAGCCTGTGCATGCTTCGCTGCCCGACGTATCCGTATAGCCAATGTCAATCGACTACCCTCGTAAGCAGCTCATAAATCATGTCAACAGCCACTCCGCATCTCTCAAACTCTGTCGCTCCTCACATCCTTCACCTCGACATCATCAAGAACAGCCTTGTTCTCCTTTGCAGCTGCAATCCTTGCCCTTCTGATTTTCCGCGTCTCAACGTCCACTTTGCCGGTGAAGTACCAGGTAATACCCGCCGTAACAATGGCTAGCCCAACGAAGCCCATAGCAATAGCAAAAGACGTCGTATACTTCGGAGCATACTTCGAATTAAAAAGCTGCGCGCCAACAGCACCTCCAATCTGTCCATAGGAATTTGCAAACGCAATGGCAAATGCGCTGCCAGTCGCACCACTGATAGTCTGCACTCTCCAAGGCCACATCAGGTTGTACCAAGCAGTTGAGAATCCTCCGGCTAGCATTGTCGCTGCGTACACGCCACCTATGTTGGGATAGGTATATTCAACGACGTAGCAGACCTCGATGGCGATCATGAAGAACATTGGGACCGAGGGTGTTGGGATCCGTGCGGTTTGGACGACCCAGCCGAAGAAGAGGACGAGCATGCAGGAGAAGACTGCTGGCGGGATTGTGAGAAGTTGAGCGTGGCCGACGGTTGTGAATCCTAGATCGGCGATTACGGTTGGTTGGTAGAAGGTTAAACCGGTTGTGCCTGGGAGGGTGGTGGTCAGTGAGGAGTCATCAACAGGAGCGATGCAGACGGCAGGGACCAATGGTGTAGAACGCCCAAACGAAGACGAAAAGCCACAGCCTGTAGTCTTTGAGCGTGTTCTTGAATTCTTGCCAATCGAAGTCGCTCTCCTCGGATCTAGGTGACGCCGATGGGAGTCGAGCTTCTAGGAAAGTCTTCTCTTTATCGGTAAGCCATTCGACAGTGCCAGGAACTGAAAGCAGGTGTCAGCGAGGCATGATCACTGGGCTTCGATCAGCCTACAGTCTGGAAGGTAGAAGTAGACAACTACTCCCAATGCAGTTGTAAAGATGCCTTCTGTCAAGATGAGCCTGTCATGGAAATCAGCATCACTGCGCAACGAGCGCGATCTGGAGTGTCATGCTCACCACTTCCAGCTTGAAAGGCCTGCTGTATTCACGCCATTGAACCCGAAAGCCAGTAATCCACCGAACACGGCACTGAAGTTGCCCAGCACGGTGACAAGAACGATTCGTTTCGCAATCTCGTCTGGTCGGTACCAATAGCACAACTGCAGCAAGATTCCAGGCCAGAGTCCAGCCTCAAACAGGCCAAGCAGAGCACGGACGGTATATAAGCCTCCTGCATTGGTGACGGCAGCATGGCAGACGAGGACGATTCCCCAAGATACCTGTAATGATTAGCAAGAAGTCTGATGCTGCACGCAGATCAGTAAAAAATACCATGACTCTGGCCTGCCACACAGAGGGGCTGAAGTACTTGAGAAGCAGATTACTCGGAGCTTCTGCGACGATGTATGGGATCTGCCAGAGTGTCAGCGGTGGCCACAGCCTGATTCGAGGGTGATTCGGCCTACATAGTAAGCGACTGTCACAAAATTGTAGTCGTTCGCGCTCATCCCCAGCTCAGTCATGATGTTGTGCTTAGTCCCTCGATCCATAATGCGAGCATTCGACACCTGCAGTCTATCATCAGCAATTCGAGAAAAGCCCTTGTACTCGGCTCACTCACATTGGCCGCGTCCATTGTCTTCACAACATACATAACGGCTAGGAGCGGAAGCAGACGGATATCGATCCGCTTGAACAGCTTCCTTTCTTCATCGCTGGTAAGTAGTGTTCGGTTACGCGCTGTCGCGCCTTCATCTTCCTTCAAGTCATCGTCCTGTATCTGGTCGTAGGGAGGCACGGCCTGGTCTCGTTGTACGGCACGAACATCCTGTGCAACTCGGGCATCGTCTTTTGAGCTCGTGTCTACCTCGAAGGTCACTTTCTCACTCCCAGCGCTTGCCTTGGGAGCGTTAGAAGACATGGCATTCACGAGATGGTGAGAGAACATCGAGAGCGGCTAGAAGATATTCTACCGAGGCCCATATTCAAGGACACGCTCTCGCTTCACTTATCTTTCTGCGGGTCTGTACGAAAGCAGTCTTGCACAGCAATAGCCTGTCCAAGGCTTGCTGTGCAGTAGTGGGTCAATTTCCTAGCTGTGGATTTGCCGATTGCTCTGGCGTGCCAAGCGACTTAGATTGCGCGACGAGGATACTAACTTACCTGATGATCAGTCTTCGACCTGGTGTTCTCGGAGGTCATGCCGCCTTGGTATATAATGATCCCGCGATAGCACGCAAGATAGCGGATTCCAAGCGCCTGGTATCGGACATGCGGTTGTAAGAGCTATGTGTGTAAGAGCGCTTTCGCCCTTGTCAAGCGAACATACATCTCAGCAAGCATGAGAGTCCTCGAATATGCTGCGAACCTTGCGCTGGCGGCAGGTGGTGTGCTTGCAACCTATCATCAGCAAAGGCCGCTAGGTACTGCGACTAAATGAGCTGAATCGCAGCTAATTGCTCTTCACAAGTCGCTACTTGAACGAGTGTCCGTGACCGGCCATGAACTCAATGTCTCCCAATTTTTGCAGCACTACCTGGGATCTGAAGGCTTTGGCGTGGACTTGCAGCCTGTTGAGCCAGGCTGAGAGAATGTCTTGGCGTACTGGAGTGATGGCCGAGAGAGCAGAATTCTGGTGACTTTGCATATCGATATAGTTCCGCCACCCTTTCCGTATGCTCGGAAGGGCCATGAGATATGGGGTAGAGGATCGTCTGAGGCGAAGGAAAATGTGGAGGCCCAGGTCTCTGCAGTGGACTCGCTCCGACAGAAAGGCGAGATTGATATTTCTCCTCTTATGGGATCGGTCCAGTGCGAATTCGAGACGATTGTGAGCAACTATGGAACAGATATCCCCAGCCTAGAAGGTGACCATGAGAAGTGTTTGTACAGGCCTGGGAGCATCCTGGTGGCCGGGGCCCATTCCGATCAGGAATACGTGGCAATTCCGGAACTTGTCGCTGCTGTAGATGGATATGAGCGACTTATGAAGGCGGCGCTGAACTAGAAATTATACAACACTGGGAGACTGTTGATTTATGGAGAAGATAGGAGAAGACAACGTAGATTATTTATATTGTATGCCAAGAAATTGTGAACCTTGCCTTCAAGTTCAGTCTCCTGAATGACATACACAGGCTTCAGAGCGACATTGCTCTACATCCAATCCTCCTATACATCATCTGAACCACGGCTGACGATGCTCGCCGCCTATTTCATGTTGCTGTGCACCCATCCGCTGATTGACAACCGCTGATGGCAGATCCAATTCATTCGTGAGATTGTGAAACAACACCCACCTCCTTCAACCTTGCAACATCGCGGATGTGTATGGTGTTGCAGAGGGCGAGTTTCGGGCCCTCAGCCATGACCAGATAAACCAAAACTGCCAGAGGTACCTGTCGTCCAACCTGTGTCCTCGGCAACGACGATGCATCGAACTTTACTCAAAGCCGATTCCGAAAAGGCCAAGCAACTGAGGCTCTGCTGCAGTACGCTACGGATGCAATCCTCTATCACGCTGATGCTGCACAGCAATAAGGAGTGCCCCAAGCAGATTTCCTGAAGCAATACTCTTCGAGATTCGGTCCCGCAATCAGCACGAGCGAGCCACTGCTCTGGACATCCGCCACTTAGAGACATTGGTTTCCGGCGTGAAGAACGGGATCGATATCATGGTACATGATAGGAACCACGTCAGTCTGGTCAGGAAAGTCTCCAAGAGCGCAGAGCTCGATATGATTTCGCGAAACGTTCATGAAAACTGCCATGACCCGAACAGAGTGTGCGGAAGAAGTGAGCAGCATCCTGACTGATGCAATACGCAAAAATGATACCATTGGTATTGAGGTTGCGCTAACCGCACTTCGTGGATTAATATTCCACCTCCACAATTACTCAACGAACCGCTAAGGGCAGCCTGCTCTCAGGCAGATCTGACCTCGTGCGGAAGCTTCTCGAAATGGGTGCTGAGGTCAGCCTCTCCGACGTAATGTAACATGTTCTATTCGATGAGGTCGAAGATCTCCGGGTCACAGCACTTCTGAACGGCTCTCTTCTTGGCAATGATTCCGATCCACAGATCCTCTTGTTCGATCACTGGCCATCGACCAGACCAAGGTTCGGGCCAGTGGATTGGCACGGTGAGGTCGCGGATGTATGCCGTGTTGCGCGGACCGATTCTTTCTAGCCAGTGTAGCAGATTGTCCCAGCCTGTCCCTTCTTCAGTGAAGTAAACAAGCTTCTCGCCGTAATAGATCCAGCTTGCTTCTGCGCCAAGTTGATGGTCACGGCGGAGAAGGCCGCCAGTTGCTCCTGTGCCATTCAGACTCTATCGGCCGCTTGTGCTGGAAAGGACTAGTGGATTGAAACATGAGCCCACCCACGATAGAGTAGATTCCAGAGCTCCGCTGGCAGATCCGCGAAGCCGATCGGTCGCTCGCGAATCGATTCCGTCCTTGTATAGTCCTTGGCACGTCTGCGCTCGTCGAACAGAATGGAATTGGAAAATGACGGGCCGAAGGACAGTGGATGCTCCGGCAAGCTCTGATACTTGAATACTTGCTTGGCAGCTTGCTGCGTCCTACCCTAACGTCTTTGTTGCGCATGTCTTCGGCCGACAGCCTCTCTAAGTACTGTGGCATCTCATTTGCCAGGATTTTATGCACATAGCTCGTAATGTGGCCGCTATTGTACTAGAAATACTGATTGAGTGGCAAGCATTCATACTTCTCAGGATCCGTGTCGATGCTGGTCATATGCAGCACCTGTTGAAAAGTCAGCACCGTCCATGCATAGTTCGGAAGCCCGCGTACAGTATCCTGTGACGTTCCCAATCCCGAGATCCTCGTGTTCATTCATGGCATTGTTCAATACCGCGTTGGCATTGAATATATTCGCCCAAATATCTTTCCGTTGCCCAAAACTCCGCACTCCTTTCATGAGAGCGGCATCATACCAGTCAATCATAGTCTTGTTGGGCGTCCCACCATCAACGCCCGGCGCAAGGTCAATCGGCGGCAAATTAATGAACAAGAACTTGTCATACCCCGAGCCTCTCACCTCTTGCAGCGCCGTGAACAAAGCCTCCACTAACTCTTCATAGAATAGGTGGAATTCCACATCCATGTCTTTATTATCATTGGAATCATTGATCCCAATCCAAACCATGACCAAAGTGTCCTCCCTCGTTACAATATCCTTCAGCGCTGGTTGACCATAGTTCACAAATTGCTTAATCTGGTTCGCAAATGGCACAGTAAAGTTGTGGTGAAGTGGCGCTCACTAATATCGGCGCCAGCGAACGCAAAGTCCCAAAGCTGCTTCTCACACCTCCTCGGAACAGTCAAGCCTGGCTCCACTCAACAGTTGGTAAGGAATTCAATCCGGTTTGGCCCGCCGTTAGCTGTGCTGGTCTGTTCTGTACAATTCGTGATTCAAGAAGTTGTGCTGGAGTGAATGCCAAGTTCCGAAGGTTGCCGATGAAGCTGTAATTCTGTCGGCCGTACAGACTGCTTTGGACGTAAGTGTAGGAGTCGCCGAAAGCTATAAGATGATTGATATCTTTCCATCTGAACGAAAGTCTGAACGAAGGTGGCCGGCCAAGTGCAAGCTCCGGGAGGATTGTGACAAGCAGGAGGGTTGTAACGGTGATGCAAGGGAGCATAAGATAGCGACGGTCCTGCCAAGCCCAGGCCCCAGCTGAGTGATATTGTGTTCTCGAGAACGTGCGTCGTCGGCATCTTGTAGGTTCTGCATGCACGAGTAGTAATGATCGAGCGGAGGAATGGCATGTACAGTACTCGCGAGTCTTGGGAAGGAGGCACTGCGTCGAATCGTGATTGGTAGAAGCGAGCATGGATTCGGACTTGGGAGGCAAGGAGAGGAGAAAAGCGGCGCCAAGTGGCGAAAGACACAGGGTTCAAATTGCATGCAAATGTTGCATGGGCAACATCGAAGGGCCCAGCGGGTTTACTCACCATGCGGTAATGTCGTCCACCTCCGCCTCACCGAAGGTTGAAGCCTTTACCTCCCGCTGCTCTTCCTGCTTTGGTGGCGAGTTGACAGGCTCCCTATCCATGATGTTCTTGAGCTCTCTCAGCATGAATTCTCGCAGAAAGCCGTTGACCTGCTTGAACTCGAGCAAGAAGGCGTCGTGACCATCTGGACTGTCAATGGTCTTCAGCTCGCTATTCGGGATAGCAGCTGCCAGCTCCTTCTGCTCTTGGTACGTGAAAAGACCATCCGACTGAATGCCGAGAACAAGAGTTGGTTGCTCGATCATAGCAAGCGCTGCGTGCACTTCTTCTGGCGTGGGCGAGCCTGTGGTATCAGTACGCCCACGAGCAACATCATGGGTGTCCAGTTTGCGAGTGATGGCGATGTAGCAATTGGCGTCAAAGCGCCCAATGAACTTGTCACCTTGATAGCGCAAATATGACTGCGCAGAGTAGTAGGTAGGTACCTTTCTCCTGTTGCTAGGTGGCGGCGGTTGTACCGGCAAGTCCGTAGCACCTGAGAACTGCGGATCCCGGACAGTGATCTGCGGAGAGGGTGGCAATGAATCTACTGCCGAGCGCATATCTCCGTCACCATTGGCATGGCGCCTCGGCGGCCCTGCCAGCTTATGACCCTCATTGTGGATCGCAAAATGATCTGTGTCTGGCGTGTGTGGTCGCTGCTGCAGAGTGTTGATGTTCTGCTTGGGCTGAGTCGGGTCAGGGTGTTTGCGACCAAAGCGCGACTCGAAGGAGTCGCGGCTGCGGTAGGTGAGCAGCGCCGACATGCGTGCTGCTCCAAGACCACTTGCCGGCGGGTCGTCGAAGGAGTAGTACCCATCGTCATACTTCGGGTCGCTGTAGATACTCTGCCGTTGTGCCTCGCCCCAGCTGATACCCCACGCGCTGTATCTCGCCGAGGTGGCAATTGGAATGATGGTGCGCACATAGTCCTTCCCGAAGTACGCAAACTCAAGTACGAGCATGCCGCCCATGGAACCTCCAATGACTGCTGCAATCTGCTTTACGCCAAGATCGTCTAGGAGCAGTCTGAAGAGATTGACGTCGTCGCGAATGGTCGTGAGCGGGAACTCGGGCCCGTAATGGCCCTTCGCTGGCTCTCCATCCTTGGCCGTCACAGGACTTGCGCTCCCATAAGGGCTTCCTGGGCTGTTCATGCAGATGACAAAGAACCTGCTCATATCGAAAGCGCGTGCCTCTTTTCCGTTCTCGCCTGGCCCACCGAGCAGCGGTCCCCACCAATCTTGCACGTCGGCGCTGCCTGTCAAGGCATGGCAGATGACCATAGCATTGTCGGCTTCTGGCGACAAAGTGCCGTAAGTCTTGTACGCAACGGGAACATTGTAGAGCGTGGTACCGGATTCGAGGGTGAAGGAGGGGATGATCGCGATGTCTTGGTTGGGTATCAGTTTCACAAAGGGGTTCTCTTTCTGGTCGGTGGGCTTGATGCGCTCTGTAACACGGTATTAGTTTTTTTGGAGCTCGGCAATGCTTTCCGCAGATCCCGCGACATTCTCACTGTACTTGAGCGTCTCGGCGGCGTGAACCAGTCCATTGGTGGCAGTCGTCATCGTTCAGTTGTACTTTCTAATGGCATGGGACAATGTGAGGTGTTTGTGAGATGGTGAGAGGTTGGCAGAGACGCAAAACATCGAGACCAAGTAAGTGAGTCAATGGGGTTCACCTGGTGTGCTGCACATTTACCAGAGCTTAGCTATGGCACCATTTGAACAAGCTTTTCAGATAAATGTATACTGCACGATCACATGAGAAGTCGGACTGATCAGATGCCAGGCAAAAATATACAGATATATCATATAGCTGAGCTACTGTTAACGCCGCCGCCGTCTCCTGAGATCCCATTTTGTGGCGTCATCATTATCGTCTGGATCCTCTCTCGAAACCCATGGTTCCTCGTGACCAAGTCCATCTATCTCGACAGCCGACTCGGCGGGAGTGGTCTGCAACGCACGATCAGTACCTCTGTGTCATTGCAGAACAGCATCGATAGACTCTTACCTCTTCGGACTCCATGACTGGCTTGATGAGCTCAACCTCAGACTTGCCCAGGTCATAGAGCTCGCTCAAGAAGCCTCCAAAATAAAGCACCGCATTGAGAATTTCCTTCCCGGTTGGGATAATATTATCGCGTGGCAACAAGAAGCCGTAAGTGCCGCGATCACGAAGCTTAACTTGGTAGGCATATCTCACACCCATTGTGCGGTAGAAGAAGTCGAGCGCCGAACCGCCGGATTCCTCCATTCGCGGATTCAGGTGTTCCTTCTTGCTACCAGCCGTGTACATCACATTCCCCTCACAGGCCGGCATCACCTCATAATTGTGGCTATGGGCGACGCGTATAGCGCGACCAAGACCGTATGCGAGTTCTTCGAGATTTTCCAATCCTGGTGGACTATCATCGCAGGAGTAGCTGTATGGGTAGAGGATCTCCTGTGAGTAGCTGTGAAGATCCAGAAAGCCCGCAAATTCTACATTGTTGCTTTCGGTCTCATTCCTGGCCCAATCCGCGAAAGCCTTGGCCTCAACAGCATCGAAGGGAGATTCGCCTGAAAATGATTCACTGCAAGGATTATCAGTGGCCGACCACTCGAAGCCAAATGAGCGGTCGAGGTCGATGCCCTGGCAAAACCGGATGCCAGTGTGTTGGCGATTCTTCCTCCAAAGTCGATCAGTTTCCCAAGTGTAGCTATAGATCATTAAAGTCAGCGATTCTTCGAAGCAAGACAATCAATTGACTTGTCCACGTACACGTAGCCATCTGGGTTCAAGGTTGGGATCAGTACGAAGTCGAAAGCCTCAAGCAGCTTCGTCACGCTTGGGACTTTCCCGTAGCCAGTGATGAGAGAGTAAGCAATGTAGTTGACGGTGGTCGTACTGATCCACTCGCGCGCATGAAGACTACCAACGATAAGGATCGTTTTCCGCTTGGGCTGCTCCGGATCTTGGGAGTTCGTTGGATGAACGCCGATACGCAATCCAGGAATATTACGGCCTTCGTAAGAGAGTCCGATATTGAGATGCCTTGCATGTGTTGTAAACAGAGAGGCGAGTAGCCGCAGCCATGGCTAAATCCTCAGTCAGCGCGTCTCTTCAACAATGACGTCTCCACTTCCTCCGTTCCTTCTCTTAGAAGTAGATTGATTGTGCCATGGCATTATTCAGCGATGTCTTATCTGCCACGTACCTCAATCACCGAGAATGGTTGATAGTCAGCGAAGAAAATGTTGGTCTGTGCTTGCGCGGAAGGATCCAAGGTCGGAGAGAAAGGCGTGCGAGTCGGACGCGGAGGTGCTTCGCTCGTCTCAGGCTTGCAGTGATGCTTCTGATAATTATTGACGATTGCCTTAGCCAGCTCCTGCTCCCTCAGCAATGGTCTATGTGCATGTTGGAGCGATGCAGGCAATAGTCCAAGCAGCAGCGGCACAGTCTCTTTCGACAACCTGATGTCCACCCAGTCTTTCGCAAACTCCCAAACATCAAGCAGCAGCGTATCTGCTGCTTCCGCTAAGCTCGCAGCCTCCTCGTGGGAGCTAATGTTGAATCGCAATACCATATCTTGGCCATATCTCGTATATGCATGTTTTGGAGCATGGCGATCTCTTGGGGCCCAGTCTGGGAACGAGATCCGCGATTGTTTCGCTTCTTCAAACCCAAATATGCTCTTCATAAAATGTGCAGAAACACTGCTCCATCGTGAGGCTCGAGGTACGAAGGCAGGCACATAGTCCTCCAGCGGGTGTTGTTGGTAGGCAGCAGGGGAGGGTACGGCGACGACCAGAGCGCACAACAGGGCCGGCAGGGCAAGGAGAGATGGCATGGCTGCAATGACGGCTCAACGCGATCAATGCGCCAAACGAATGCTGAGGTGGCTAGGAAGAGTGTTGACACGTTGGACGATCACTAGCAAGCCAGTGTCGCGTGCCTGCTTGCCGGATGACAGGTTGACGGCCCTGACTGCACCTCAAGCAAGCTTCAGCCCTCAGGGCCGACTTTTCCACTGCACTGCACCTCCATCCATGGTCCTCGGCGAGGCTACACCGATGATATAATAATGCAAACAGCCTTCGGCATCGCTTGTGCCAGCACATGATCGTGGACGTCTCCATGCTCACAAATCAGTGGATGAATACACGGCAAGGGCAAGGGGTGGCACATGAGAAGGGACACGTCGGCGTACACGAAGACCGAGAACACGACCAAGATCGCTCTGGCAATCATCAAGAGTGGTGTATGGCAGTGTATGGCCACCGAATGCAAGCCTGGGGCATGCGATAGACAAAGCTTGGCGCATGGCTGGCTGCATCGAGTGATGATGGCAGGATGGCTACAGTCAGATGTGAGCGGAGAGCCGGAATGGAGCAAGACCGGATGTTGATGGAGCTCTCGAGCGGTGTGCACTCTGAGTCGCATTATCATCCATCCCATGGTGAGCAACGCGTGTTCGTCTTGGCGCCGCTAGAACGCAGAACAGCGTGTATCATATTAGCATGTTCTTGTTATTGCAATGGAAAAGAGTGTTTGTTAGTGCTGCGGCCCAAGGCACATGTCCATGATTACCCCTAGCTATGTAGTCAAAGGTACAAGGTACCTACCTAGGTAGTCAGCATTCAGCCCACCCACTGTGCCGGGTACAGAGACGGCAGCACACTTCAAAGTTCATAGCACCTGAGGCAGTGAGCAGTGAGCAGTGAGCAGTGAGACCTGCAGCCTCTCCTACACAGAGACGGAGACAATACCAATGCGCCCGACTTCCGCAGCAGAGTCTGCTGGCCATGCCGCTGCTGGGACGGAGACGGAGTCTGCTAGACTTCACACACGGCGAGAGGCAGAACGAAAGCCAGCACCCGGACCACTCTGCTCAGAGTAATAGTAGTAATGATGCTGCTGCTGCCAGTGCAGCATCTCCACCCTCACACACACCGAGTACCCTCCTCCCGCTTGCGCCGCCCAGCACTCCGCCTCCGCCGCGGCCAGCGTCGCAGTGCAACCCTTCACATTCGCGATTGTCGCACGAGCTCCACCCCGACGACATCGACGCGAGCACCGACAATGAAGACACCGCCCGTCCGAACAAACGCTTCAGCCTGATGAGGTTTCGCAACTTTTCCGAGTCGCACCTGTCTGCCCGTGCGAGAATGGACGCCGGGCGGGAACGAGTCGACCAAGACCTGCCGCCTGTCCCTGCGCCTGTCCCAGGCCTCGCGGGCTCTGCGCGTGTACCCAAAATTGTGAAGACGGCGCCGACGATGGACCACGCCGAGCACGGGGACCAGCAGCGTATGGACGAGGGCCGGAAACCAGCGCGGCCATCGCTGTTCAAGAGAGCGTCGGCGAGGGGTCGCTCATCAGCACAGCTCGACAGCAGAAAGTCGATGGACGAGGTGCGCCAGCAAAAGAAGTCGCTGAGGTGGCGGAGAGGGAAAAGCGGCCTGGAGGACTTGCACCGTCTGTCCACCATGCACCTGAACAACCAGCACGTGGCTCCTCCTTCCTACCGCGACGAGTCCATTTCAGCGCTTGCCGTGCCACTTTCCATGCCAGATCCCCGTATGTCCGAGTCCTCACGATCAGATGGGAGCGATGCCTCTTCTGGAGATGCACACATCTACGGCTCTACCACCACCACCACGCATACCGTTTCCACGCATACTACCTTCTTCAAGTTACCCCGGCGAAAAAAGAACCGCAACTCGCTTTTCCCGGTACCCATCAAGCTGCCTCCTCCAGATGACGCGCAATCTCACCGTGACCAAGGCCCGACCACACCTCGTGCTTCGACGCATTCCGCTGTCGAGCCTCCGAGCACCACCCCAACCCCAACCGAGCATCACGCAGAAGGCGCTCAGCTCAGGCGGGCACACACAGAAGCAAGCCCAACCAAACGGCGCTCGCATACTGCACTCTCGTCTCCTCATGCGTCGCCAGCCAAAGCATCTTTATCCTTCGCCGAACCTGGCATGAACCTATTCCGGCAGACCTCTACGCGCTCGATCAATTCTGCCACATCATCACCACTTCAGCCACCAATGCGACTGGGTCTACGAGATAGGTCCTCTACGACCAGTAGTTTCGGTGCGCACAGCTTTCACGATGCAGGCACGCCTCCGCCTCTTTCGGCGAGTGCACGAAACTCAACTTCCACTACCGGCAGACCAAGTTTTGGCGGATTCCTGAACCTTTCCAGATTTCGTCAGAGCTCGGAGCCTCATTCGCCCAGACATGGGTCGCCAGGAGCCGGAAGCAAATCGAACTCCTTTGCCATCAGCAGGGAGGCCCTGGTCGTTCCCGATCGCGAAGAAGGCGACACACCTGGAAAGTATCTGGAGCGTCTGCAGGCCGCTGTGGCCAAGAGCGTCATTGCTGGGATATTATCCAAGTCATCTGATCCGTTCATGCAGGCTGTTCTCCGGAGTTATACCCGCACGTTCCCGTTCTTCACGGAACCAATAGACATGTCGTTGCGCAAATTCTTACTGCAAGCCGAGCTGCCGAGAGAGACGCAGCAGGTGGATCGTGTCATCCAAGCTTTTGCGGACAGATATCACGAGTGCAATCCTGGCATATTTCTGGACTCTGGAGTCGCCTATGTCGTAGCATTCAGCATCATGATGCTCCATACAGATGCCTTCAACAAGAACAACAAGCGAAAGATGCAGAAGCCGGACTATCTCAAGAACACCTCTGGCCAAGGCATTTCGGACGATGTCCTCGCGTGTTTCTACGACAACATTTGCTACACGCCATTTGTACACTGGGACGAGGACGTGGACTTTAATGGGGAGAGGATGATGCCTTTCAAGTCCAAGAAGCACCATCATGCGAAGCTTCGAAGCGCTATACCAGGTTCGGAAACCGCCAAGAAGCCGTCTGGGCCTGTTGATCCGTATACATTGATCATTGAGAATCGACTGGATACGCTCAGGCCGAATATCAAGGATAGCATACTGATGGACGACCCTTACGATTATCGAGGCAATCAAGGCGAACTCGATCCCGGTTATCTTCAGCGAGCTTTTACGCATACTGGAATGATACAAATCATCTCTCCTCGTTCGCGTCCTGCCGCTTACGAGAGCCAAATGATCAATGGCCAGCCCAACCCCACAGAAACTCAACAGGGCATCATTGACCTCAAGATCACGAAAGTTGGTCTGCTTTGGCGGAAGTCGAGCAAGAAGAAGAAAACTAGGAGTCCGTGGCAGGAGTGGGGAGCTATTCTGACTGCTTCGCAACTCTACCTGTTCAAGAACTCCCATTGGGCTAAAGGCCTGATGCAGCAATTTCATAACGCTCAGCGGCCGATGCAAGCGCGAACGCCAGTGACGTTCAAGCCACCTTTGCAGGACTTCAAGCCCGATGCCCTCATTAAGACCGACAACGCTATCGCTCTGGTGGACTCTACGTACAACAGACATAAAAATGCGTTCACCTTCGTCGGAACTAGTGGTCAGGATGAGGTATTTCTGGCAGACAATGAGGCTGAGTTGAACGATTGGTTGGGCCTCATCAATTATGCTGCAGCGTTTCGTGCGGCTGGCGTGCGCATTAGAGGTATGGTCGGCGGGAGTGAGGAGGATACCCGGCCCAACGATGTGCACCGGCTGGATAGCACCAAGTCTACACATTTAATCCAGACACAGATGGGGGAGGCGACGATCAGAAGCCGCACACTGGAACCATCACTTCAAAAACAGGTCATGGCAGCTCGAAGACAGATCATGGTCGCCAAGATCAACGAGCTCGAGAAAGGAATAGTCGACGCGAATCGTCAGCTCGAAAGCATGCTTCGAAACGCACGTCATCTACTGGTCTTGGCACCAATTGCACCAAAGACACGAGAAGATGTTGTACATGCTGCCGCCAAAGCTGATGCCATGATCAAATGGGCACTGCGGGATATTTGGCGCATGAAGGCACATCGTGATATTCTCGCCATGGACGTGCGGATTGATGGTTTGAGTGCCAGTGACCTTGAGAAGCTCACAATGAGCATTCCCACGGAACCGGAGTCGGCCAAGAAACACAAGCCGACGATGCTGACTCGTCTCAGTTCATCAAGGGCTCCAAATGCAAGGAGTCCACCTCAAAGCCCACGAACACTTCAGATGTCAGGCCGTCCGCCGACCAGAGGTTCCGTAGATCGATCTGCCGGCATTGATGTGTTTAGCACGCCTCCTGAGTCCGCAAGTCCAGCACGAGAGGACGGGTGGCGCTTGCCACCTCTCAATATTGATTCATCAACTGAGCCAGAAGCGCATCGGCCCTCCATCACTAGTACATACTTGTCAGCGTCTCCGCCTGCCAGCCATGCCAGCTTGTCGCACTCTGCTTCAATGTCAAGTATGCTGCAGGTGCAGCGAACAGCTTCCACTAGCGCTTCAGAGTCAGGCCGAGGAAGGACGACGCCTGCAGGAAGCATCAATGATCGTGAGCTCCAGTTACTGGCGCGAGCGACCATGACGCCCGATGCCGAAGGAGCCCGCGGGCCGAGCTTTGACGGCACGGCCTCAGGCAACTCTCCCGAGAGCAAGCACAAGGGTGTACGAAGGAGTCTACAAAAGACGCTCAGAGATCATCACCACCACAGTCACACCCACCGTCATCGCCGGAATAAGGCCAGCGATAGCACTGTGCGTTCTGGAGGCTTTGACGATCGAGAGACAGAGGAAGGAACGCCTGGTCTTACGCGTGAGAAGCCTCGCTTTATCCTGCACGGCAAGCAGGCCTCAGTGGTTCAATTTGGAGGAGATTGGGAACGCATGAAGCTTCGCAGAGAACAATACGAATCACAAAATTCAGATTCCCCTTACCAGGCCCAGCTCGATGCAGCTGTGGAGCGCCGTCGGTCGGAGCAGCACGAGCTGCTGCGTGCGGGCATGGCTAGCCCAGTCGTACACGACTTTGGCCGAGATACGGCGGACGATGACACCGATGCTATAAGCGTGCTGTCAGAAGGCTCGCGCGGCTTGAGGGAAGACGCACAAGCCGCTGCGGCATACACCACACGCAAGAGTCCAAGTGATAGTCCAAGGCACGTTTCGTCCTCTGAGGATATCTCTGACGCAATATCTGGTGTCTTCGATCTCTCATCCTGGGATCCAGATGCTGGTCGGAGGACAACCGTGATCGGTCCATCACCCACTACAGCAACACCTTCGTCTCCATTCGAGAGACACAGACGCTACAGTAGTCTGCAAAAATCCCCAGACGGCAATATCGAACACATCGAAGAGGATGGCGACGCAGACAACAGTCACATGTATTCTACACCACCATCTTCTACAAACAGGGACAACAGGCGTACGGTAATTGAACCGTCGACAACGACATCCTCCCCCTTAACGGCAAGGATGTCGCCGGAATCCACTTCTTCTTCACAACAGGCGTTAGGACGACATGGATCGGTACGAAAAATTGCATCAGCGGAGGCGTCAACGGCGTCCACTTCGCTGGGTCGAATACTGTTTTCTTCGACGGGGTCTACGTCGGCCGGAGCTGCGCACGATACCCATGATGCAGACGAGGACAGCGATGTGGAGGATGAGAAAGGCTTCGTGGCTGCTATCAGTGACGAGGACCTCAGACGCATGAGCTCGAGTCTGAGCGCGCCCGCAAGTCCGCATAGAATGAGGGTCATGTAGACTCTCGAACGGTCCTTGGAGTTTTCTTGCTTTTGATACCCTCCGAGCGAAACAAACAGCTTTGTGGTGGGTGGGAAACTATGGTATCTGTACTGAGTAGAATTTTTCTGGGCCTTATGATACCCGGCTGCCAAATAGAAATGGGATCTGATCACGACCATAAGTTACTCTTGCGAGCATTCTATCCCAACAATTGACTGGCAGGCTGTGTGCCGCGACTGGCGACAGACAAGATATAATCCTTCTCACCGTGTGACCTTGAGCGGTCGCTCCACGATAAACTGGCTGTTGACTAGCAGACAGAGCCGTTTGTTGTATCTCGCTGGCTTGGAGAGTTCCTTCATATTACCGAGTCGTGTGTCTGCCGGTGTTTCCGGTGGTCGAAATGATCGTCGCCCAGCAACGTCTCTTTCTTGAAGAGCTGGAGCGCTTCAATGCCCGCTTCCCAGTGGGAAAGTGATCTGACTACGGTCAGAAACGTGTGCTTCTCTTACTTCGAGCATTCTATGCCAACCATTTCTTCTCTGAGCAATACGCTGGAACGCTCCTCAATGCAAGAGTTGCCAAACTTTCACCAAATGATCGCTATTACACTGTAAAGAAAACGTCCCCAACTCCATCATACCTTCCACTCATCGCATGCATCACGCTTCACATCCTCAGTGACCTGACTCTTTCGTCTCCCACCCTTCTTCAGCGCATTGACCTCCAATTTGAGCTCCGCCATCTTCTGCTCTAGACTTCTGATGACAAAAATACCCGTCGATGCAGGAGCATCTTGCCACTCCTCCTTGGCATGAAGAGTAATCTCCTCTGCATTCTTTCTTATATCGATTGCTTGCCGATCGAGGCTCTCCTGCATATCAATCCTGATCTGCTTAGTCTGTAGAAACGCTTTGCTAAGGTCGGGCTCGATTTTTTGGACTCTCCAGTGTGTGGCCGTCTTGTAGTCTTTGTACTCTTTCCGAAGGTCGGAGAAATGACCGTTGCGCTTTGAGGCATGCAAGGAATAGCGGTTGCTGTTGTGCTGCTCAGGAAGTGGTGGTGACGAGGAGACCAAGCGCATCATGCCACTTCACTTTCTGTTGATTGCGTCTTCGGCTGCTGCCGACATGTATGGAAGTTGGGACGAAGGAACCATATTCAGAAGGAACCACGCTTTCTTCCCACGAGCACCGCATCTTGACTGGCTGTGTCTATCCAACACTGAAGTATCGTTGCTTCTACTGCGTGTCAGCAATCAGTGCTACAGCCTAGCCTACAGCCTCATTTTCAGAAGCCATATTCGAGGTCATGCGGCTTTTGATTCTCAACCTGAATGCCTGGTCTTTAGGATGTTTGCAATCCGAGGAAGACTCTCATTGAGGGATCACTCGCAGTGTTTTCTACGGTTCTGGCATCTCCATCAAGGTTCGTCTCGTGCGTTTGCACTGCATCAACACTAATTATACTCGCGTGATCGGCCTGGAATGTGCTCCTACGCTTCAGCGGCTTCACATCGAACCCGGTTCCAGGCGCTCGATGTATCAGACAACGTGACACCTGTCCTGACCCTAGAGCAAGGCAAGTGCGCATATCTCTCTCGATATCTCGGCCTGGCCCCGTAACCCCATGCCTCATGCCTGCCAGTGCTTGTTTGGTCCTGTTATTTCTTTTCTGCTGGAAAAGTCGGTTTCCTCTCTTACATGCCAGCTGTACACATGTCGAGCGAGCCGCCCCAATTGCTCATCTGATATAAGCATGCGTAGGCGTTCAGCTATGGCTTGCAAGTATTTGAGTAGCGAGCAGGGCGTAGTCGTCGGCGGGAAAGTGCTCTCGCAGTTCGTCGTCATCAGCTCGAGGACGCCGTTGTCGCTGCATGGCAATCCATTATCAGGTTATGGCAATGTTCTTCATCACTTCCACCTGCGCTGGCAGGGGCCATTTGGCGGAGATTGTGATGAGGTCGCCTCTTTCCTCATCGAGCCTCTGCAGATCATACCTAGGTAGATACGCGTGCCGCGCATTCCTCGATAGCACAGCATCAACAAGTCATCCTCGTCGGTGGCTTCAGCTGTACCTCAGTAGGGATGTCAAACTGTTAGTAACGTGATGTGTTAGTAACGTTAGCAACAGTGTTACTAACAGTAGATAATCGCCTTCGACTGTTACTAACGATAGGGCTACACAGAGACTAAGCCTATATAGGATTAGGATTAGCCCGCTCTAGGGCTGTACTAGCGATAGTAAGGTTACCGATTGCCTTACAGCTCTTCGGTATATCGATATTCGAATTTGTTATATAAAGAAAGGATTGTTTGTATGTTTTAAGAAAATTCTATTATGCTTTCGATATATTTACCTCGCTATCGTATTCTATCATATACTACAGATGTTACGTGTAGGGGATACTAACACTAACAGTTATTAACTATTAGTATGTTAGTAACGTTGCTATGAGCCGACAAAGCGTTACTAACGACACCCCTATGTAACAGTAACCTCAGCCCACGTTGTGAACTTGTGACAGGCCGGTAAGTTCGGTAACCCAAGCTTTTCTCACTGAGCAACGACCGAGAGTTACGGCTACGAGACCGAGGCATCCCTTTCGGGCACCGAATCCAACTGTCACGTTTCCAATACTTCTATATAGCGCCAGCCTTGACGGCATGGCGCTCGAGCAGCCATAAATGGCGGCTCCCACATCATCATGCACAGCCTTGGAGGCGTTCAGGTAGAGTCTTGATATTCCCTCTTTCACACCCTTGGTAGGTTGTATACGACACAACCTATCAGACTGTATATTCACTCTAGGTCCCCTGGTCACTCTCGTATGAAGTAAGCGGTACCATAACACCAGCAAAGACTTCCAGACTGCGTACGCAACACTTTACACCTGGCGACCAGCTATTTCATTGTTCAGACCAACTTTTGAGCAACAACAATGTCGGTAACGATAGAGGTTCCAAAGGAGTATGGTAAGGAAACACGAGACTACACATCGACAGAGCTTAACTGATTTTGCTGTAGGTTATGTAGTTGCGACTACTGCTGCCACATTCTTCGTTCGTCTCGTTTCCATAACGATTCGCACCCTTGACTGACGAGAAGAACAGCTTGGATTTTGGCATGGCTTCCGTGGAGGATTAGCACGCAAGGCTACCGGACTGAAAACACCGAAGGCATTCGCAGATAGCGGGGATATTGCTGCAGCCAAAGACAAGGAACAGGCAAAGGCCATGCATGTGTTCAACTGCAAACAGCGAGCCCACGCTCATTACAACGAAGTACAACCCTCGACCGCGTTGGCCATGCTTATTGCAGGTCTGGCATACCCGCGAACCACAACAGGTCTCGGTATCGGCTTCATCATTGGCAGAATCCTATATGCCATTGGCTATTCGAATGTGGACAAGCCGAATGGTAGCGGCAGAGTGCTTGGATTCGTTATCAGCCAACCTTTGGCATTGGCTTTGTGGGGTCTGGCAGGTTGGACTGGTGTGAAACTGGTACTATGAGCTCATCCTTTGGAAGGTCCAGAATTTAACGACTGATTACCAGCTGAACGATTGGGTGTAATATGAGGAGCAGCACGACTCCGCTCGTGAAGAAGAGAGGGTTTGGAGACACCACTATGCTTCAGCATCACGGTACGATAAGCGCATACTCAACCTAGAAATTCAGCGCAGGCGTTGTGGCTTCACTGCAGGCGGTGTGTAGCATGAAGCTCGAATGCCAGAAAATCTCCAAATGGCAGTATCCGAGCGCCGTATCACGAGAAATAACGCGAGTGCACCGTGGGTGTGAGGCAAGTGAAGAGTTCAATCTCCAACGGCTTTGCATTCAGCATGGAAATGTTCACATGCTAGCGCCCGCGTCACTCCACTTCACTTTCTGCCGCCTGGCTAAACACTTTTGTAGTCGAGCCCAGCAAATGTCATGCGCACGCTCATGCTCAAACCATGGCCGCCTCGCTGCGGCGCATCTTGGGCAAACGCTCCTTGAATACAACCCCTTCTCCGGAGCACACTGACCAGGCCAGACAGGCCACGTCTCATAGCGACGCTGCACAACCGCCAATCAAGCTTGGCGATTTTGCGGGCCCAGCACCACCGCCGCGGACTTTACAACGAAAGGCGCCCTCGAGGGAGCAAATGTACAAGTACAAACAGAAAACGCCAACCTCCGAATTTGCCACGCCATCGCCAGGCTCGGAGACGCGAGAGGACAGCGGACTCGTTACATTCTCGCCTTGCAGTACAACCGAAACTTCTCCGCCTCTTCGCAGCGCGCCTCACCCGGCCAGTCCCACTCTCACAAAGCGCAAAGTCCAAGCACGAGGCTGCGAATTCGACCTCATGGCATCAGGCGGACTGCCAGAGGCGTCCAAGAGTGCCGAAGACTTGACGGCAGCTGGGCGCATCCTCGCAGCTCTCGGTCCTTCGCGAAGCACTCGATCGCGTTCTCGCAGAGCGCAGACGCAGAGAACAGATTCGACTCATGAGGACGAGATAGCAATCACTAAGGATCCCGCTGGCGCCACAACGTTCGAAACCGCGAGCAAAGACACGCTCCAGATCCCAGGCCTCCATGTGCGCAAGAACAGCAATGACGGCACTCGGTCTCCTCCACATCTGTGGACTCCCAAGAACAACAACCTGGAATACGCATCAAGAATAGAAGAGGACCGCAAACGATCTGCATCAGAAGCTCGAACTCCATCACCACGCACACGCACGTCTTCAAACTCCCCACCCACAGCTTCGAAAATCCCTAATCACTCACCTTCGCCCGTGCACGCCAACGCCAACGCAGCTCTCTGCTCCCCACTCATCGATTTCTGCAAGAACAACAACAATAACACCGCCACCACTTCTGATAGCCCGAACATGGTACAGTACGAAACAGTCAGAGTTCGACCACCAATCTATGATCTGAGTAAGCCTCCAGGAAAGCAATGGGAGCAATTCGGCATCACCTCGAGTCGACCGGAGCGAGCTTGGGAGCCTGCGCCACGGTGGACTTGCTGTACGTGCGGGTCTCAGACGATTGTTGAGCAGATTGTTTGTTCGAATCTAGAATGTGGGCATGATCGGTGTCATAATCGGTGTCAGATTAGGCCGCCGAGTAGGAGGGATATGATGTTTGGGAGGATGTAAAATGTGGCGGGAGCGAGGAGTGTGGTTTCCTAGGAGCCGATGAAGGGCTAAGTTGCATTCTTGTTGTCAGGGGCAAGGGGCAGCAGTGATAAATTTGGAGAAAGGGGGGTGCTTTGGAGATGCTCGCAGACGAGCTTGAAGCACTTTGAATGATCTCTTCGAAAGAGTACATGGCTTTGAAGTTGGTACTTTGCGGAGAGTCTACCCCGTGCCTGTCATTATGTAGGTAGTGCTGGATGCTACTGCTCTAGAAGTTGTCAACCGTCATGCCCACACCTCTTTCTCTCGCGCATCTCAAGAGCTCATTTCCTACGACGATGTCCATCAGTCCAAGTCCGACACTCTTGTAGATGACATTTCCTCGTGTCAGCCAGTCCTTCAAACCAGAGTTATCCTGTAGAGCACAGCCGTCCTTGCCGACATCCACCTTCTCGCCTCTCTCCCTGGCTTTCCTGTCTGCATCGCGCTTCAGCATGAACAGCTCGCCCAATTCAACAACCTGATCGGGCATCAGTTTGGCCTGAATGACTTCGCCAGCCTCTTTTAGACAGCCTGAGACAGTATCCACGAGAATGGCGCCACCTTCTGTCTGTCGCTTATGGATGTGCTTGTGTTCGTGATGAGGCGCAACTGCATATCGGAGGACATCTGGATGTAATTCGATCATGTGAGGTTTGTATGAACCTATGCAGGAGATGTATCTGCCTTTCTTCCGGCCTTCTGGATTTGTGAGGTGAGTAGCTGGGAACAGTGGAGTCGTACTCGGTGTGCAGCAGAAGATGACGTTACTGGCGCGCACGTATTCTTTTATCAGGCGCTCGTACTCGGTATGACTTGGCGTCAGAATGTTCTTCTTCGTCTTAGAGTTGTACTTCTCGCCAACATGATTGACATAGTCTGGGTCATCAGGTTGCGGATTATATAGCCTCATTATGCATTTCCGCGCGGACTCAAAGCTTCGCGTGACGATGTTGAGGTGGCGAATTTCGTCCCCGCGCAACAACAATGCAAGACGCATGTGCCAGTATGCCTGCCGACCAGCACCAAACACCGTCACATCGTTTACGCTGTGGCGCTTCTTGAGCAGCATGGTTGATGCCAAAGCCGTGCGGAAAGCTGTGATCTCTCCTGCATTTAACAAGCCAGTCGTATTGCCCATGTTGTCCAGCAAGGTGAGCGAGCCGCGAATGGCAGACGGGGAGCCGTCATTGGCAGAAGTCAGTGAGAGGCTCCCTGTACCGTCTGTTACTTCTGAGAGTGTCGTTGGCAAAGACGAGGAACCCGATCTTCTGGAGTCTATGCTTTGGCGTGAGGCTGAGCTGATGGAGCTTCGGGAGTCACCGTCTGAGTACGTCTCTTGTAGTGCTGGAAGTCCGTTCGCATCTGGAGGTGTTACATTCAGAACTTTGACACCTTGACCAGTCATTCCGGATGCTGGCATATAGATAGAGGTCGTTCCATCTTTCCGCTTCAATACCGTTCTCTCTGGTTGGTAATCTGAACAGCAGTCATTTCCATCGCTTGAAGTTGAGTACCAGTGCAGGGCATCGGCCAGCGACTGCTGGAGCTCCAAAATATCTTCTTTCGTGAAGGAATGGAGTATCTTGCTAACATCATCGTTGGTCAGAATTTGGAGCGGCATGTTTGTTCTTGTCTTTCGGCAACTTGGGCTCGCTATGCTGCGAGGGTGTTGCTTCACACCCCAGTGTACTCGGTGAGTGGAGGTGTTGCGGACTTGATGCTTCACATTGCAGCCGCCTGCTGTCATCGGCAGTCGGTATCAAAGTCCATCCCCTTGCTGTGGTTCAACGCAGAAGGCTAATTTCAGCCGCATAGTATAGGCTCTCGGAGACCGTCGGATAGTGACGGTTATGGTTAAGCGCGAGGCATTCCTTAGTAGCGGTAGATAGACCGTAGGTTGATATTTGCTAGTAGATTAGATAGAACAAGCCGCTATAAGTACTATAAGGGTTACTAAACTTATAGATTAAATAGCGCTAATAGTAAGAAGCCTCCTACTAGAGGTAAAGAAGGGCATATCGACACGTCTACTATAGTGCCCTCGTCGTTATCGTTACCGCTACTATTACCGCTACCGTAGACTCCGCTAGTTAATTGAGTTATTATACTATAAGATTACCGCAATTATTAGGAATCTTCGCTACTATTAGTTATCGAGATTAAGGCTCTAAATAAGGTAAATATAACTAAGTTTAGAGCCCTATAAAGGAGGGTTGTAGACCTCGAAGATACTATAGTATAGCTCTTCGATCGTTTAAATATAATAGTTAGTAGGATACTAGATACTATAGTACTATATAGAAAGTAGACTAATAAGTAAGGCATAAGGGGTACGTAGGTCTACAAATGGCGTAGTAGAAGGAGGTAAGCCGTAGACGCGTAGAAGTCGATTTAAGTATATTCTTTATATAGCGATAGTACTTATTATAGTATTAAATTATTAAAGAAAGTATTATATTATTATTAAAGTCTATCTCTAAAGTCTATATCTACTAAGGTACTTCTACCTACCCAAGGTACCTACCTAGTAGTATCTATAACAAAATCCTCTAGCTCTCGAATATCTATAACTACGTAGACGTCCGATTTACTATATATATAGCCTATAGTAGGCTCGGACGCGGTTAGTGTCTATAAAAGCGTTTAAAGTAGTAAGTATACCCCTCTAGGACTCCGCATTACTAAGCTATCTACCGGCGCCTTTTACTATAATCTTGAGTATAGAGCGTCGAACCGGCTCTAGTATCTCGTTAAATACGGTTATAAGGTAGCTATAGAGGAGCTTAATACTAATCGTTTCCTACTTCTAGGTCTTATACGCTACCTCGATATATTAGTATATAGTGTATAGGAATTACTAGAATAGCTTCTCCTTATACTTATAATACTTCGAGGCCTAACCTTTAGATAGCGCGTCGATCGTAGAGAGGGCGGTAGATACCGCTTTAGTATTATTTAGTATCTTTATAAGAAGATTCTAGAGGTCTACTAGAGGTAGCTTTAGCTCTTCTTAGTCGGGCAGACCTACGGGTAGACCCAAGGTACCGTAATAGCGCGTTAGGACCTCCTCCTAGAATATAGATATTTCTTCGTAGTAGTTTATAATATCTAAGAGACTTAATCGGCCTTTTAGGCCTATCTTGTCTACCTAGCCTAAGATTATAGGCTTGTCTTCGTCGCCTTTACTTATCGCCTATTTATCGAGTTCGCTATAGATTATAAGAGGGAGTACGGCGAACCCTACTATAAAGGTTCTAATATAGGTACTAATCGTATTATACTTCTTAGTATCTTCTTCCGTCTATCTATCCTTAGCGGTCGTATAAAGGCCTACGTCTTCGTCGATTATACTATAGTCGTCGAGGTACTAAGCTATTATTACTACGAATATAATAAGTTCTAATACGCTAACGCTCTTCTACTAGTTATTAGGGAAATTCTAGAGTATAGCTACGATTTCTAGAGACGCGTCGCTATCGATAATACTTAGGCTCGGTAGAGCGAAGGTTTAAGGCTAAGTAAGAGGATACGCTAGTAATAGGAGGTCGTTGCCTCTACCGCTAATATAGCGTACCCCTATCTAGATAAAGTAGTTATTATTAGATATCGCGGGTTGCCTAAAGGAACTAAAGTCTACTCTCGCGTAGGCTTCCTTAACCGCTATAAATTTCTAAGTAGGCGCTATTATAGCTAGTTCTCTACTAAGATACTTAAGAAGCTAGTAGGCTTATATATTATCCTTAAAGTAACGAATATCCTATTAGGGAGCGTCTAGAAAGCTCGCTTTATATAGGTCGGCGACTAGTATCTATCGGCGTAAGACCGCTACCTTCGTTACGAAGGGTACGGCTAAGTATATAAGATTAGATATAGTATATAGAAGTCGGAGGTCGGTATGTATAGCGTTTACTATAGCTACTATAGGGATATCGAGATACTAGTCGGCCTAAGGCATAAGGGTATTAGTATTATAGTCTATATCCTTACTTGTCTATCGTACGAAAAAGTTCTCGCTAGGTATAGTACCGTAGTATTATATAAATACGATATAGTCCTTAGTAACCGGCTAATATAAGGTACGAATACGATTATAGAGGATTTACGGGAGGTTATACTCTAAGTCGATATCGTTTAGCTAATTTAGGTACGTTACTACGGCTACCTTGGAGTATAATACGACAATAACGTATCCTACGTCTACTACTAACTCTATTAGTACTAATACTCTTCTTATTAAATCTAGTATATCTCGGGGCGAGAGGCATTTACTAGTAATCTTTATATTATCCTCGAGGAGCTTAGTATAGGTTCTATACAAGCTATCGAAACCCGTCCGTCCTACGTAGCGGTAGGCTAGGTTTATAAAGAGGTCTAGCGGACCTTCGCCTAGGTAGTAGAATTGGGGTATAGGCTTGTTAGCGTCGGTAGACCTACGGTTACGGCGTAGTCGTGCCTAAGAGAGGTCGCTAGAGATGTCCTTATTAGACTTAGCTACTACTTCCCTAATAGCTTTCTTAGAAACCTTTTTAGGAGCTTTCTTTAGTACTAGATTGTCGTCGCCGGTAGACGTATATTTAGTCGCCTTACGAGTATCTAGCGTAGTAACTCTCGGTACGGTAGCCTTCGGTACGGTAGCTTTAGATATAGCGGCTTTTAGTACGATAGCTCTTAGTACGGTAGCTTTTAGTATAGCGGCTTTTAGTATAGTAGCTTTTAGTACGATAGCTTTTAGTATAGCGGCTTTTAGTATAGTAGCTTTTAGTATAGTAGCTTTTAGTATAGTAGCTTTTAGTATAGTAGCTTTTAGTATAGTAGCTTTTAGTATAGTAGCTTTTAGTACGGCGGCTTTTAGTATAGTAGCTTTTAGTATCCCTTTCTTATCGTCCTTAGCCTTCTTCTTCTTTATATCGTTAACGTATCCTACCGTTTCGATATCGACTCGCTTCTCTATTTCCTTATACTTATCTTTATATAGCTTCTAGACCGGCGTATCTAGAACCTCGTAGCCTTCGCTAGTAGTTAACTAAGCGCGGACTTTATAGTACTATATAGGAATATCGAAGAAGACTAATCCTTTAGCTACTAGTACGAGCGTAAGTATTATATCTATTAGTAATTATCGAGGAGTAGGCGGGAATTGCCCTAGCTAGTAAACGTAGTTAGAGATTATACGCTTTATGTCTTTCTTAATAATACCGTAGTTAGATACCTATATAATATCGTAGCTCAATTCCTAGATTATTTAGATATAGGTAGCTCTCTATCGCTTAAGTAGATATTAAGGAATAGTTATAGTATTAGAAACGGGAATATCGCGTCTAGCGAGTTGTACTATAGATACAAGGTCCTATACAATTCGCCCGGATAGGTCTAGAGCTACTATTAGAACTTGAAAGCCGTCCTAGAAGAGTTCGAGGAGGCTAAGGTTCGGATCGGTAGGGTAAGTAAGATATATACGACCCTTAGTTAACTAGTAAGTTAGGGTAACGTAAGCGATTCCTACCTTTCCCGAATCGCTATCGTATAATTCTACTAATAGCTTAGAGTAGGTAGGATCTCTCTAGTACTTAGGTACTCGATATTTAGATATATCGAAGAAGGAAGGGAGCGTAAATCTATATAGAATAGACTTATTAGAGCTAAAAGGGCTAGTATTAACTTCGTCTACAAGCTTCTATCCCGCTATAGCCTATTCTAGAGAGCGGGTATCTACGCCGTAACTCGCGTTTATAGGAGTTGTATCTCCCTTCTTTATCTATTTTAGCGGGTATAGTTCCCCTATACTCTTAAGTACTACTCTCGGCTACTTACCTAGAGGAACGAAGGATCTATTAGTATACTTTACTAACCTATACTTATTCTATAGATCGATAAGGGACTTAGAGTATTTACCTAGGTCGAAATATCGTAGCGCTAGTCTAATTAGATTCTAACGGAGCTAACTAGGGATAATACGTATAAGATCGTCGGCGTATATAGTAGTACGAGTACCTATCGTCTTTTCCTCTATGTCCTTCGATAGCTTCTAGTTAGGATTATAGTCGAAATTATTATCGTCTATAAAGTCGGTATAGTCGGGTTACCTATACTACTTATAGGTATCGGGTTCGCTCTTCTTATTACTCTTAATTATAAATTTAGCGTACTTCTAGGCGCGCTTAGCTTTATCCTTCTATATAGCTACCGCTCGGGCTTTACGCTTATTTCCCTTAATTGGGATTCTCTAAGGGATAGGCTTAGTCTCCTCTACCTTAGCTTTCCGCTCTTTCTTAGTCTTCTTATAGAAGACTTAATTGTAAGTAGCTTAGGCTTTATAGGCGATTAGCTTCTACTTAGCGACCTTAAGGAGCTCGCGCCTATATCGGTCGTATTCTTAGAAGAATAGGATAGTACTAGTATTATAGCCCTTCGTATAGATATAGTATAGACGGGTTTAGAGGCTACCTATTAAGTCGTAGGCCTAAGGTATTAGGGTATGCTCTCTACGATGTATACTAAAAGCTATAAGGCGCTCGTCGTACTTAACGTCCTTAAGCGTATAGGGAACTAACGATATCTTAGGAAGTTGGGCCTTTATAATATCTATAAGGATCTCCTACTCTTAGGAAATAAGGTTATTAAGCGATTTTTAGGCGCTCTATACTAGATCTACTATAGCGTTACTCTTAAGAGAGGGATAGCTATAATCGATATACTTAAATATATCCGAGAAGGTCGGCTTTATATCTAGGTAGACGATACGGATTAAGGCGTCCTTAGCTAGGGAAGGGATCCTAATAATTTCCTTATCGGTAGGCTACTTATCGTCTATTAGAATATTTTTATCGACGCGCTTATCTTCCTAGTTATCTTTGTCCTTATCTACGTCGTCGATAATCTCTTTGTCGGTAGACTTAGCGTCTAGGGCTACGACTTCCGTCGTAGGCGTAGAGTTTGTAGCTTATTCGATAGACTTATCGGTAGACTAGGTACCGGTAAGCTCTTTTTTAGTAGATTTAGTATCTATAGCTATAGCTAATAGCGGCGGTAGAGTTATAGGCTAGGGCTCTACTTCTATTACTATAACTTAAGATACGGTAGCGATTTATATAGCCTTAGCTTTAGTACGCGTAGCGGTATAGGTACGCGAAGCGGCGATAAGCTCTACTTCGTTATCTATTATAGATATAGCGTAGGCTACAATAGCGCTAAGTAGATCTTAGTATTAGTTATTATACTTAGTAATATATATAGTAGAGCGATAGTTAGCGCCGGCGTAGTAGTAGTTACTAATAGTTATTAATATCGTTATTATAAGGCAAATAGAGTTAAAGTAAGCTTTTAACTTACGTATAGTCCGAGCTTCTATAAGTCGCCGGTTCGGGCGCAAACTCTATTTCGTATTAGTAAGGTAATGCGGAATGCGTAGTTAGAGGCATAGACTAGGTTAAGTAATATTAGGTCTAATAGTAGACTATAGACTAGATCGTATATAGTAATAGAGAAAGAAATAACCGTAAGTCTATTAGCGGTAACTCTATCTAATAAGGATCTTCTATCCCTAGCTAGGCGTTCCCTACTAGAGGGAAAACCTAAGGGTAGTTATCTAGGTAGCGATTCTAAGTAATAAGAGGGAACTATAGGGTAGTAAAAAGGTAGGATAGCGAGGTATCTAGGAGGATCTTTCGATATATACCTACTTAAGTATTTAGTAGAGTAGGAGTATCTCGCTATCGCTATATATCTTCCTTACTTAAGCGTAGTACCGTAGGGACTAAGGCTCTATTTCTTAGTTAGCGTACCTCCTTCGCTAAGACAAGTATAGGGATCCGTAATAGATCTAAGGTTAGAGACCGATTTTAGGGCGGATCCTACTAGATCTATTACGGATACGCGGAAAGGCGAGTAGACTTCGACTACCTAAATAGATTACTCCTATCTAGTCTTCGTCTCCTCTCTAATATATCTCCGTTAGACTACTCTATCCTAGCTTCCCCCTTAACTATACGCTCCTACGTAAGGACTCCGATAGTAGATATAGGGTCGTCTACCTCTAAATTACTTACTTCTACGTAATTTAGATAGTAATTACTTCGTAGGGGCTAGCGTCTCGTTAGCTCTAGTTAGGGGTATTCGTCGCGTATAGAGGTATCGTCTTCCTCGCTAATAATAGGAGGTAAGGTAAGCTACGGGATATAGTATTAGATCGACGGCTTTATTTAATAGATTTGCCTATCTATAAACTAGGAACTCTCGAATTGCTCTATTAGATAGTTATTACTATTACGGAGGTCGTCGTCCCGTATCTATTTATTTATAATTAGTTATTCGTTACGCTACTTTACTAGGTATTTAATTTTGCCTCGCGAGAGTCGCTTACTTAGGATATACTCTAGTATTATAGATAGCTACTTAGACTATAGATCTATCGGCGTAGGGACCTAGGGATACGTGTATACGAAGGGATCCTTTATAGGGTTCGGTATAGGTTCTAGCTACGCTACCGATACGACTAGGTAGAATTTAATAGAGTCCGGGAGGTCTAATTCGTATACTAATTTACCTACTCTCCCCTTGATTTTAAAAGGCCCCGTAGCCTAGTAACTATACTTGCGATAGCTCTAACTATAGATACGATATCTATAAAAGGGATATAGGATACGTAGTATATAGTACTCGATTAGAACTACTCGAATTACTAAAGAGGAAAGGAAAGAGAGGTATCTAGAGCAAAGATATATATCTATAGGCCAAGACGGGCCGCCCCGGCCCTTCTTGGCCTATTTCGACTCTAGATAAGCCGACTAGGCCCCTAAATAGGTCGACTAGGCCGTGATCGTAACATTGCCCCCCCCCCTTTATAGGCCTACGTCCCGGAGGCCTAGAATAGAAAACTTTACTTATAGCCTATTGTTATATACAAAATTCGCTTACTATTGTTTAAAAAGCTTACTTAGGTAGCGATAACGCTATCGCCGTACCGCCGCGGGGATTTAAGCCTTCTAAGCCCTTTAAAATCGATCCCTTTTACAATACACACCCTCTAGGTATATCTTCTACTACTACCGCTCTACTATCCCCTACGCCTAGCGCTAGGGGGAGCAAAGCATAATCGACCCTTCTTGAGGCGATTTGGGCTAACTTGGCGTAGTAGCCCCCTTCTTCTAGTAGTAGCGCCCCTCTTTCATTCATCGTTAGTTACCTTTACGTCGCTCTAAGTCTTCCCGGCCCGTTTCGGCCCGATAGCGACTCGTATAAAGTTTAATAGCAATCCATGCCTCAATTGTACTAATATTATGTAGGGCTATACCGGCGGAAGCCGTATTGCCCTTCTCGAGGCCATATGCTCCCAAATCGACCCGTCTAACCGCGAGGAGGACCTTACTAACGAGACTAAGTACTTTGACTACCTAAAGTATACCTCTCGTAGCTCGGGCTACTTCTAAGTAAGTCGTTTTAGCCCTAGGCGGCACTAATGGGGCTAACTAGCGTCTAGATTCCTATAGAATATAAGCCTACTATTAAGGTAGCTAATAG
This sequence comes from Pseudocercospora musae, assembly GCA_001578225.1. Lineage (NCBI taxonomy): Eukaryota > Fungi > Ascomycota > Dothideomycetes > Mycosphaerellales > Mycosphaerellaceae > Pseudocercospora > Pseudocercospora musae. The sequence goes on along the minus strand of LFZO01000160.1, from coordinate 1,483 downwards.
ATTGCGCTAGGAGGCCCTAGATAACCCGACTAACGGAAAGAAGGCCCGAGAGGCCTACTAAGCTTATGTATCGGTCTACGAGAAGGTTAAAAAGTACGTATTAGCTCGTATAGAGTCGAGTTGCGCTAACTAGTACCCCTTAGGAAGTACCCTCGTTTTGAAGGCACCGGCAACCTCTATACTTACATAGGTAAGGCCGAATTTAATATATCTAGTCCGTTTCGACCCCCTTTGCCCTATCTTGCCTTAGCTAACCCTCTTAGGACCTTGGAAGGACCGCGATACCGCGATAAAAGAGGAGATAGAGCGTAATATAGCCGCTAGAGTATGTATAGACCCCTTCGGCCCTCTCTAGCCTTAGCTAACCCTATTCGATTAGACTCCCGTTAAGAAGCGTAAGCGTATTGGAAATAGCTACGTATCGTCTTAAAAGAAGATAAAGGGGCTTGAGAGGGACTAGAAGGAGGTCGCGAAGGGCCTAAGTACCCGCTTTTAGCTACACGCGGGTCAAGTTAAGGCGTTTTAGCGCGGTTTAGGCCGTATGCCTACTAGTAAGGCCCGCACGGCTCTTATAGAGCTAGTAAAGGAGTCGCCGAGCGCTAACGACTTGTCTAGAGAGTTCCTAACCCCTCGCGAGGTCTTCCGTAGCCGGTAGGTAGATAAGGACTCCTTTAGGGCCTAGTAGGACCCTTTTGTATCGAGACGGCCTATATGCTTACTTAGTACGAGTCGGGTCTTAGGTTAATAGTTCTAGTCGCCTCTAGTTAGTCTATTTTAGGCCGTTCGCGCCTTAGTAAGCGAGGAGTTAGCTAGGTATACCCAAATATATTTAAACGGGGCTAATTAACCTCGAGTTTGTCTATATAACCTCGCTTTACCCCCTTCCGTCTCGCTATAGGTACGTGTCGCTAAGTATCGAGGCGACTAGGCCCGTAGTAGGGAGAGGAGGGTTTATTTAGTACCGGAGGGGCTCGCGTCTATACCGCGTTACCGCTCTATAGCGGCGTCCGCCCCGTTAGCGCGAGGAGTAAACGCTACCTCGTACCTACGTTCCTTCGGGGCCTCTTCCGCCCCTCCGTCCGCCTAGCGAACGCCTTAAGGGCCGCCCTACTTAGGTACTCCGCCGGTTCCTAGGTATTCTCTTCTTCCCCGTACCCCTTCTAGGATATAAGGTATTCCTACTTTCCCTTAGGCCCCCTTTTCTTCCGGATAACCCTTTCGACCTCGTATACGTTAGGGTCGCTTGTCCGTACCTTAGGAGGGTCCTCCTAGTCCCTCTAGGTTATTTCCGGCTCGAGATAGTCCTCTAAGAGGGATACGTAGAACGTAGGGTATATATTGGAGCCCTTAGGTAGCTTAAGGCGATATGCCGCCTTATTAACTACCTTCTATACTCGGAAGGGCCTTACGTACTTATAGTCTAGCTTCTTCGACTAGCGGACTATATCGAGGAACCTCGCGTTAAGGTATACCTAATTACCGA